>SZWC01002403.1:13878-43704 GCA_023375785.1 Penium margaritaceum
AAGTAGAAGTCTATGACTTTTTCTTGAAGTACACATAATTTCATTCGTACCTTTGGGCACGTCATTACTGAAAAGCATCTAGCTTGTAAGAGGCATTGCATCATGTTGAAACCTGGCTCAACCACACGTAGAGAGGTCGCGCGAGCCCAGGTACTCCTGATCACAGTGTCTGCCTCTTCCACGTACATCCCAACTTCAAGGAACCAGCCTCCTTGATGTCGTTTATGCTAATCTCCATCCGTTCACCAGCCTTGTTACGGTCAACATCCCATGCAGGAAGTAGCTTTTCTTAGCTCTCTTTTAACTGGGTTGATGATCGCAAAAACCTCAAGTAATGCTTTAGGATTGCAACCTACAGGGACATCCATGGTGTGCATACATGGATAGGTTTTCTTGCTTTCATTCAACTGGGTTAATGGTTCTCATATCATGGATCTGGTGACCAAAATGGTGCCTGTCCACTTGTCGTCCTGTATGTGTACGCCTACCTCCTCAGACCCACATGCACATACGTGTGTCCAGCTAATGACATCACCTAGACTCCAGTATGGTCTTTGTTCATCAAGATTAACAGCTTGATGCCATTAAGTGTGACCATGGAGACATGTTGCCGATCAAAGGTAAGAACTTGTTCCTCCCACTTCTCCAGCACATGCTACACTTTCGTGGTTCCATTTCGCCACCCCTGCTCGTGGAGGGCAAAGGAGCGGACCCATGGCCGTTAAAATTCCTTGAGGCCCAACATTTCTAGCTTGTTTGGCGTACAAGAATCCTATGGATTTTGCTGCACCTGTCCCCCATCTCAAGCTTCCATCAATGTCGTTTCAATCTTGATAACGATGTCTTCTGAATCATTCAGCCATGCTCGCTTGCGTTTATGGAGAAAGTCCCTGTTGCATGGCTTGAGTGAGACGGCGATGGCGCTCCTTGGGTGTCACTTTCTGCATGAATCGGCCAATCATTACTGGATGGTTTATTTTTTAATCTTTCTTACAACAAGTGGCACGTTTTGTAATGGGAATTGAAACTTAACGTGTATAAAATCCCTTCAATAAACACAAGACCACATAATTGGCTAGTCAGGCGCTAACGACATGGGGTGTCGGAAAAAGATTGTTTGAAAACAACAAAAGCATGCCCATTGTTACACAATGGGCATATACATATACATATATATATATGTGTATATATATACATATACATATACACAATGGGCATATACATATATATGTATAAATGGGCATGTATTGTGTAACACAAACATCTTATCGTTTAAATGGAACGTGTCTTGTTGTTGGTTTCACAAAATTTTGCACACTTGAAAATTCAAGAACCTACCTAGAAAGAACTAAGCAAGTCGCCTTTATCCATCAGCTCGTTCAATGGAACTGACAGTTCATTTGTACTTTTATCATTCTGTGGCAGCTCTAGCGTACCGCAAATGAGGGTTAAGATAGTCTACCAATGTGAATTTCAGCCGCGCACCTACTGTTCTTGGTAGAACTGTGGCCTTCTCTTCCTTCGCGCTTGCCACATCAAGGGTGAGGCTGGGTGGGTTTTAGACTCCTTAGTTGGATGATTCAATCTGATGATTCCAACAAAATCAAAAGGTACAAGCCAGCTTTCGAGGAATGTTCATTGGGTTCCTCTATTTGACCTTCAATTTCTCAAATGTGATGCCTTTTTCTACAAGAATAATGCAACAGGCAATTTAGAAAATGACAACACACATAAAACTCTACAATATATCATTTGGAATAAGAGATGTCTTCCATGCATGAGAAGGTTGGGATTCATTGGAGAAAATGGAATACCAGCGCCCTTTTCAGGCTAGCACACAAAATCGCCCCCCATGCCATGAGTACACAGAATTTCCCCTCCCCTAGAAAGGTAGCACACATATGTGTCCCCCTCTTGGAGTGAGCACGTAAACATGGACCCCTCGTAAGATACCATCTAAAATGGCATCCTACAAAAATGGCCCCCTGCTAAATAGCATGCAAAAATAGCACCCTAATCGTAGGCGATGCCACGTGATCCGCCAAACATTGCGATTGATTGGTGGCATGTCTATTTTCTCATCACAATGATCTCTTGGTAGAAACATGTCACGCTCATGTAAGTAATCTATTTGCATGAAGTAGTTTGATTAATGAGCAGAACCTTGACACACATGGCATTGCTCCAATCACGGACTTGGACTCACGAGTCTGATCCGTGAGTCCACGCTTTTGGTGAACACCCTTAGTTGAGGGGGGTTCATGATGATGGCCACCAAAGAGAGGGGGAGGTGCTGTTGGAATTTCTCGAGAACCCTTTTTTGGCTCCAAGTGGGTGGTTTACCAAGTGTCCAAGAGAGGAGCTGGGGGTTGTAAAGATGTCTCACTTGTATCTCGGAGGTGAGAAAGCGTTCTCGAGGGGGTATGCCGAAGGATTGGGAGTTTTTTTCTAGAAGGTATCTTTTGTAGGCGACGTATTCTAGGGAGATATCATGCCAGGTAAGGTTTGGGGGAAGGATAATGGGGTTTGTCGCCATCGAGAGCTCATGTGGAGGGAGCGGACATTGAGGATTGTTGGATGGGAGAGGAAGGAATGTCCTTTTTGGGTAGGTTTAGGGTATCTAGTACCATTTGTTTCCATTTTTTCGTGGAGGTTTCAGGTATTCGTACACCCATTTTGCACCTTGTACTCGGATGAGGTGTGCAGGTCACTTAACCGCCAAGCCTTGCTCAGCTCGTCAACAGATGATGGTTTTGTGAGTGCATAGATGGATAAATCTTGTGGGGTCTGCCCGGGCTTTGTAGGATGACAGGAATTGTGTGAGGAAATTGGTTAAAGAGTTGAGGTGCTCTTGCGTAGGGGCAAGAGTGGAGGAGTAGTAGAGGAATTTGGGGTTTAAGTAGGAATTTATGGCGACCACCTTTGTATGAAATGGGCTCCGANAGTCATCCTCCCTATTGGACATCACACCCAGATCCCTACTCGCCCGCCTTTCCCAGTTACACAAGGCCCTGTCCGAATTCTAGGAATCCATTTCCACACCCACACCAACGACCGGCATAACCTAGGACCCCATCATAAGCACCATCCGTCGCCCACAGGCCAGGACCCACGCTCGGGCCACGTGGCACACCTCGCGCTACATTAGCAATTGTTCAGAATAGTAGTCGGGTTTGGATGAGTCCTCAGATAGAACGAATGAGCAGGGTTGTGTCGTTCGCGTATCCTACGAAGCGTGGGTAGTCGTAAGACAGGGAGGGGACGCCTTGAAGGTACCATTTAATATATGCGGAGATGGATTCCATGGCTCAGATAAAGAGGAGGGGAGCCACGGGGCACCCTTGGAGGACCCCGGAGTGGAGGGTGATGGGAGAGGACAGTGTACCATTGATGAGCAATCGTGTGGTGGTGTTCTTATGTAACA
Organism: Penium margaritaceum; assembly: GCA_023375785.1. NCBI lineage: Eukaryota > Viridiplantae > Streptophyta > Zygnematophyceae > Desmidiales > Peniaceae > Penium > Penium margaritaceum. The sequence goes on from SZWC01002403.1 coordinate 17,303, forward strand.
GTTGAACCCACTTCATGAATTCTAGTGGGATGCCGAGATGAAGCATGGCATGCATTAGGTAAGGTCTGCTTAAGGTGTCATATGCCTTTTTGAATTCCGCGGCAAGGAAATGTAATTGCTCTTTGTTCTCGATGGCCTAGTGTTGCATACCATGGAGTTGGAATAATGTGTGTTGGATGTTTTGACCTTTGATGAAACTTGTCTGATCTTGATGGATGATGTGTGGTAGTGCCGTGTTGAGGCGGTTTGCAAGCAGTTTTGCGAGGATCTTATACTCCACATTGAGGAGGGAGATTGGTCTGTAATGTGAAATTTTGGGACGGAGTTGTAATATGTCCATCGTTTCGGCCGATAGATTTGCGGTGTCAATAGCCAAAAGCGAACCAACGGCGATGTCCAAAGTTCAAACCGAGATGCATGCTGTGCCCATAGTTGGAAATGAAATGTCAGCGGTGCCCATAGTTGAAAACGACATGACATCTGTGCCTCCGGTTAGTTTCAGTCATGGGCACACTTGACATATGTTTCATGGTTTAACTGATTTGACATAGATTTCAGCAACCATGAAAAAACGAATGTCGTCGGCGGTCGTATACGTAATATGGAAAGAATTTGATGTGGTTCGTTAGGGCTCCAACGCCATTATCACGGGGGTCTTACATACGATAATGCCAGTCTTTGGCTCGTACATACGCACTGCACATCATAAAGCCGATTGTGTCATCTTAATCTCTTCATTGAAGGATCGTCAAAGTTTAATCAAGTGCAAATTAATTCTCCTGGAACTTGTCCCTGTCTTTCAACGGATTTGTATTCGATTTTGACAGCCTGTCACGTTGTACCGTCTTCCATTTTCCGGAGTCGCAATGTACCTCCCATCATGCACGGCTACCAGGTGCTTCCTTTGGCTGCAGTCACTCGTAAGGTTGGAAAATCTTTTTTAATCCTCAATGAGAGTTTCAGCTCCTGGGGGGTTCTCGCATTGTAGGCCATTGTGGTGCATCAAATCGTCCATGATGTTGCATGTCCTTACGGCGGCCACGTTGACGGATTATGCGGGACGACTGTGGATATCCAAGTTATATACAACCATGTTTTATGCACAAGGTGCCCATGTTTTCTCCTGAAAGGGGACCACGCACCAGAGAGGTGGCCGTGCTGTCACATCATCCTAGTTCCCATCGGACGACAGCGACGATGACGGGATAGACAAGCCTTACTTGACGCGCCGGAAACCCCCTCACAACGGCGACGATGCAGCACCCCCTGCAGTCGACGGGGCCCAACGCCGTGAAGCTGACGGTCCCGTCAGGATATCCCTTGTAGGCGCGCGTGTAAGTCGACCAAGGGTCTGTCCGTCGGGTCCGACGATGAGGCAAAGGCAGCCAACGCCATGGCAAAGGTTGCCTCTGCCCACATCACGAACCCGATCCCACCCGGGAAGGCCGCGGTTGACTTCCCCGGTGGCTCAACATATGAGAACATGGTCGTATGCAAAGCCGACGTGGAAGAGTATGCGGTTCACAACCGCATGGCGCTCAGGTGGTTGAAAAGCAACCTCACTCGCTTTGTGGTGCGGTGCAAGCAGTACACGACCAAGAAGTGCCCATGGATTGTACGTGCGACGTACAGCAATAGGTCCAGAGCGGTCAACATCACGTCGTTCGTGGATGGCCACCTTTGTGACCACGGAGTTGGCCGGGGTAATCTCGTGTGCTCCATGAGCTGGCTTGCACGACAGATTGAGAGTGCCATCGCGAAGGACCCATCTGTGAAGCCCAAGGTGCTGCAAGCAGTTGTAACAGAAGTGGTCAACACCAAGGTCCCATACACCACCCTCTACCGTGCAAAGAAAGTGTGTTTGGAGAAGATGTACGGGAAGAAGTCGGACTCATGGAGCATGTTCCCAGGTTACATGGAGGAGGTGCGCTTCTCTTTTTTGGCTTTGTTTTTGTGGACTCTTTTTGTAACGCTCCAACTCTGTGACAGTTTTGGGACTAATCGTGTTCAATTTGTTGTTTCATGCAGCTGGTGAGGATCGACTCGCTGGTCATTGCGAAGGTCGAGAAAGACCATGACACGGGCACATTCAACCGAGTGTTCGTCGCACCCGGTGCCTGCAGGAGAGGTTTTGAGTACACCCGGCAGGTCCTCGTCATGGATGGTACACACTTCAAAAACGGCCACAAGCAGGTACTCCTCATCATGTCCGTTTTCAATACAAATGACAACGCCATACCCGTTGCCTCTGCCTTGGTGTCCGGGGAAGATGAGCGCAACTGGAGCTGGTTTTACGAGTCGGTGGCTTCAGCGTACCCGACCGCCGCACAACAAGGAATGACCATCATTTCAGACCATGAGAAAGGATTGGCCAACGCCATGGAGGCGAAGCTACCCAAGGCGACCCACACATACTGCACCTGTCACCTTACCCCCCTAATCTTTGAATTCGAATATAATGTTCTTTATCTTGATCAAATTGGATACGTTGTTTCGTTCAACGAATTTATTGGAACACTAAAATATTTTTTTTGGAAATTGGTCGAATTCTAGGGTGCACATAGGAAATTTGTTTTGGTATACCATGGTGTTCCTAAGGTTTTTCCAGACATGTGAAGTCCTTGCTAGTTCAGGTCTTCTGAGTAGAAAATGTCGACCTCATTCATTCGATTCCTCGCTTTTGACACATGGCAAGACAGCTGACACATGGCAAGAGAACACTACTGCAATCCGATATACATAATCTTTTTAGTGGTCTGACTAAACGGGTATCATAACCAACGCGTGAGGACTCAGCGCGTCTAATGTGCCAACGTCCACGTTGTCAAGGACAACGCTCGCACGAAAATGGACGTACCAGTCGACGTCAAATTCTTGTAACACATGAAACATGAACTGGGCCTGTCGTCGAATTCAAGGGTTCATTTTCCTGCAAATTCCATGAATTAGGAACACATAAACAATTCAAACCCGGAGAATGTGTGCTAATTCATGGAACACATAATTCTAAAAATCTCAGCCTACGAATTCAAAGATCAGGGGGTTATGTGCAACGTGCAGTCTCTGTGCCAGGGCCGGTTGGGCGCTCTCTTCTGGAACCTGGCGCACGTGACGACGCAGGCGGATTGGGATGCTTGCCTCGTCGAGATGCTCCGTACAGTGCCAAGGGCAATGGATTACCAGCTGGGTGGAAATGGAGAGCCTGGCATCCCCAAGGAACGCTGGAACAAGCTTTTCTGCCCTGTTTCTCGTGGCGGGCACACCACCACCAAGGACATGGAGTCCATCAATGGAAAGCTGGTGGATCTCCAAAAGCTGTACCCGTATCTCCGTTTTGTGAACCTGCACGTGTTTGTGCTGAGACTCTGGAAGATTCGGCGCAAGTTGGCACACGACGCCGAGGGTAGCGTTGCGCCGGCGCTCTACCTCAAGGTCAAAAACAACTGTGACCGCAGTAGGGAGTACTCTTTGGATCTTAATGAGGGCGAGGCCGGACCTTGGACAAGCGGCACAGCAGTGCGCCAAAATGGCACTCCACGCGATGTCAACATCACCACGAAAGACTGCTCGTGCGGGCGCTAGCGAGAGTATGGGGTGCCGCGCCCATGCGTGCAGCCTCCTGCTCGAGAACGCCATGAACCCCGTGGCGTACGTCAATTTTGGCTACCTCAACCTGAGCTACAAGCAAACGTACAACTCCCCATTTCCCTTGCACAAGGCACGGCTGGTGAAGCCGCGAGACCCGAAGTGGAAGCAGCCTGGCCCAAGTCGCGAGTGCGGGCGCCCGGCCACAGTGCGTTTGGACAGGTACGCCAAGATGAAAAAGCGGCGCATTTGTGCCCATTGTGGAAAACAAGGGCATGTCTGGCATGCATGTCCTAACATGGAGGCTCCAACCCCCCAAGCAGATGGCGACCGCATGCATTGTACAGCTAGATGCAGAGCGTCGCATGAGGGCGTCCTGTAGGACGAACGTGGATGACATGGGGTACTCCGAGGATGAGGCGGAGGATGTCCTCTCTGCTGAAGAGGAGGCAGAGTTGAACAAGGAGGGGGAGGAGGACGAGGACGAGGATGAGGATAAGGAAGAGGATGAGGAGGGGGAGGAGTGGGGGCAAGAGGGGGCGGAGGGGGAGGAGGAGGAGGGGGAGGAGGGGGTGCTGGAGGTGGTCGACCCTGTCTCAGTGTCCACTGACGAGGAAGGTATCCACCACGATGATGCCGGGGCTCGTGAGGAGGCATGGATGGCCTTCCATGCCGAGGTGGACATCATCAACCATTTTTTCAGCCTTTGGTGAGTTTGTCTCAGCTACTGTCCATTCCCCTTACATTACCCCAACTCTGGTTTTAGCTTCATTCATGATTTCAAACACTGGCTTGTGTTCATGTGTGTGTTGTGCAGCGATTACTCAAGTGCAATTTGTCAAGAGAAGGTGCATGCCAGATGAAAAGTGGCCCGGGATCGCACTCCTGCAGTAAAGTAGCTTTCACTTGTGGTGTACTTGGGTTAGTACTTTTGTTTAACTCAGTATGTCATAGAGTTCTACTCCTCAATGCCTTAGCTTGTGTACTTCTCCCCCCCCCACAATGATTGATGTCCACATTCCTTTTCTTTGAAAATTGTTCACTAGCACAAACCACAAATGGGATTGTAGTTTTTTTCAACTCTAGATCTGTTGTAGTGCACAATGGCTGTCAGCTTCTGATGTTCTCAATACATGTCGGTGAATGGTGTTCAAACTATATTTTTCTACATTTCTATGTGAAGCAGCTACCAAGAATGTGTACATATAGACTTTAGACACATCCATTTCGTTCTCTTTCAGTCAATTGTCTCTGCTGTGTGAGCACCTGTCCAAGGAATCAGAAACATGAGTACATTTGACCAAGCGAACTTGACCGTCATCTTCCTCATGGGAGTTGGATCAACATTGGTGTTTCAGACACTGTATTCCTACTTGTGGCAGCCAACAAGTACGAGATATGTAGGCATGTGCCATTGTACAGTGACACACAACGGCACATCTCCAATGGATGGCTACACAAGTGAAGCAGAAGCAGAGGAAAGGCATGGGGAAGGAGGAGACGAAGAAGACGAAGAGGTCAAATCTCTTGATGCCGATGAGGACATTTCCTTTGATGGAATGGGATGTCAAGGAAGGCAGGGATGTGAATGTGACTTGTGCCACAGGCTCTGGCTATGTAGTGTCCTGGATCCAAAGTGGTTAGATCCATAGTGGTTTGGGTAGTAGTGGAGACAGTTAGGCCCATACTTGTTCCCTGACATCATGCACAATGGCCCATGGTCGTTCCTGAAATAATACTGAAATGCCCATGATTGTAATTGAAGTCATTCCACAATGCCCATACTTGGGCCACGAACATTACTTCAATGCCCAGACTTGTCACATGAATAAGACTGTAGTGCCCATAGTTGTCAGTGAAATAACACGCAACTACCCATAGTTGTCAATGAAGTCATACTCCACTGCCTAGAAATGTCACGTACTTCAGAATCTGATTCCCATAGTTTTCAGTGAAATAATTCTCGCATACCCAGAAATGACAATGCAATAAATCTCGGATACCCATACTTGTCATTGAAATAAAACGCGCTTACCCAGCATTGTCAATGCAGTAAAAGACGGATGCCCATTCTTTCCACTGAAATGAAACTTGCATACCTAGAAATGTCAATGCAATAAAAGTCGGATGCCCATACTTATCACTGAAATAATACTCGCATACCCAGAAATGTCAATGCAATAAAACTCAGATGCCCAAACTTGTCACTGAAGTATTACTCGCATACCCAGAAATGTCAATGCAATAAAACTAGGATGCCCATACTTGTCACTTTCATCATCATCGAATGCCCACTGCGGACTCCGTGGCTCGGTCCATGTCCACGGCTCCCATGGCTCGGGACAATTGGGCGGCCTGCTACTCGGCATGGGCACTCCAAAGTTCCAAGCCATGTGCCCCGGAGTCACAGGAGCTTGGGCCCATGATGGTTCTTCATGTTGCAACTCTATGTTGCGTGCAACATCGCAGTTCCACCGCTCCTTCAATGCGAGCCATGCCCGATGTGCCGCCCGGGGGTCTGCTACGGGAGTACCCCATCCATGATGTGCCGGGCCATTTGGACGGACTTCGTTGTCCATGTCGATCCAAAGTGTTAGTCAAAGTTTGACAGTAGGAGTAAACATAGCGCATTGTACTGACGGAGTACTTGTTGTGATTTGTGAAGTTCCTGTTGACCTGTACAGTTTACTGCCACCACTCGGCCGTGTCCATACTCGTGCAGATCCCTGATGCGGAACCTGGTGGTACCAGTGCCTCATCTGGTGGCGGACTACCAGCTTGGAGCTGACCGACGACCGTTCCAGAGCTCTGGACGCTACCCGGGACCTCTTGCACTTTTTCTGCAGTACGCAAGACTTTATCGGTGGACTGGCCGTGGGCCTGATGTGCATGTTTTTGCACTTTGTGTCCACCGTTTGATGCTGGATGCATGCATGTAACCAGTCGTAGCGTCCGTTTTGTGATTCTGCACGTCTAGGTTAAGACGGCGTAGCGTTCTGGCATGTGTGCGCAGGGTTACGGCCAAAACAGTGGTTTTGGCCGGTTTTAGGACAGACCTTGCACAGTCGCGTGCGACACCCGCCGTGCGCTGCGGCAGGTACTCATGCCATGGACCTGTCATTTGTCGTTTATCTCTATAAATGCTTTTGAAGCATTCTGACACTTTGCCTTGTGACTCCTAGCCAGACCCTTGCCCATGCGTGCACAACTTGTGACTGTCGTCACCGTCTGACAAGGCACTAACGCCCAGTCAACGGCTGTGTCGCTAGGAAGCTTCCACGCATCTTCTCATGATATCAGAGCGGTGAGACAGTTCTCACCTAGCTGCGCAACAGAGGCGCAGCAGAGCAACAGCACTGAGAGCCACAACTGCAGCAGATCCACAGGGACCTGTCAACGAGAGAAGACCGGTGTCGACGTCGCTTACCATCACCACGTGAGACTGCAATTGCCAGCTGCATCAAGCAGCAACAAAAGCAGTGCAGCAGATAGCAGCACAATAGCAGTGGCAGCAGCAGCAGTGGCAGCAGCGCACGGGGGCAGCACCACAGCAGTAGCGTGCAGTGGCAGAAGCAGCAAAGCAGCAGTGGCAACAGCAACAACAGCGACGGCAGCGGCACAACAGCAGCGCAGCAGCAGCGGTAGCAGCAGCGGCAGCAGTAGCAACGCAGCAGTAGCAACGGCAGCAGTAGAAGCGTAGCAGCAACAGTGGCAGCAGCGCGCGGCGACTACAGCAGCGTGCAGTAGCCGCAGCGCGCAGCAGCACGCGGCTTCTGCCAACGCTGCGCGTGCAACGACCAAGCAGCCACTCCGCATGCAGACGCGCGGCTGCTGCTGCAGGTCACGATGTAGCAGAAGCAGCAGCAGTAGCCGAGCGGAAGCTGCTCCACAAATTTTGCACAGCTCCCGCGCGGCTGCTGCGGTACGGCCGCCAGCTCGCGCAGAAGACGCAAGGGTTGACAACAAAAACAAGGATGAGCTGACGTCAGCATCTTGACTTGCTGAAGTCATCAGGTTTTGCTGATGTTAGTAAATTTCTACTGATGTTAGCACCTGCCTTAGTGAAATTTTAGGTCGGAGGGTAAAATTTTTCCAGCGTTTCAAATCCTCAAGAAACGCTCACGGTTCTGCAATTCGATCACTTTGACGTCTCGACCCATAATGAGCGGCACCATGGCTCTGTCCGACGAGAAGGGAAATGGGGTGCTAGATCCCTCTTCTTCCTCCTCATGGGTCATGAGTCCACGTTCGTAGGCCATTAAGGACCTGCGGAGCCAGCAGGACGAGATGTGTCGACTGTAGTAGGAGTAGACTGACGCCATTTGTACACTCACCGAGCTCCTTGGAGGTCATTCCACGACTCCGTGACAGAGTTCTGAGGGAGCGCCCGGGGTCGCACCCTCTACACAGCATTCAGCTCCTGTACGGGAGACAGGAGCTGACTGCTGGAGCGTATCCGCCATCTTCAGACGAGCTCTCGGACCCCACACACATCCCGCTTTCCGGAGCCTCGATCGTTGCCTGAACTCTACTCCTGCGACTTCCCTCTTCCCGACGTCTTTCACATCTATCGTCCTTCCCAGCTTGTGGTTTCTCTCCCTACGGAGCGGCAACCCAAGGACTTTGAGACGTCGTACCCCACTCTCACACCCCCGGTATGTCAGCGAGGACGGCTTTGACTGCTCGAAGATCCTCTTTCAGGCCTGGGCCACTTCACAAGGCGTGTGGCCCTACTATCACAGCCCGTATAAGACTACCGACCAAGCTCTGGTGCTGACAGCGGCTAGGGCGATGCGCGGACTCCTCTATGCCATGCCGCACAAGACCGTTGTTGACTTCCGCCCGTTCCTTGGCGAGTTGGGCACAGGCACCGGCGCTGATCCACGCGGGGGCTGGGACCTAGCATTGTCCCTGCTTGCTGCAGAGACGCACGCCACCCACGCTGCACACATCCGTGCCTTTCACTCCATACGTCAGGGGCCTACCAAGCCTGCAGCAGACTACTGGCGACGCGCTATGCCAATCCACACGCGCCTTGGGACTTCAAGAGGTACACAGCTGTGGGCGCTCCGCACGATCATGCTCGGGGTTTGCCTTGAGCACACCGACATCTTCACGCAGTACAGCGACGCCGTGCTCGAGCCTTTCTCGACCTAACTACAGCTTCTTCCTTGGGTGCACCAGCTTTTCCTCCAGGTGACTTCAGCCCATGAGGCAGCCGTGGCTCATCAAGAGACTTCCATTGCTGCAACAGCCGTTGCATCACCACCGACGCCCCTCCTGCACACCCCTTCTCCATCCTCCACCTCATCATCCTCCTCCCCTTCCACCCTAATTACACTGACTCAGACACAGGGTGTCGCGGCAGCAGCACAGGGGAAGAAGGGGCGATGAAAGCGCGGCTCGGGCCAACAGCAGCCGCAAGAGCAGGCGTCATCGGGCAGTAGTAGTGGACGCTCCGTTCACTGCTACAACTGTGGAGGTGCCCATCGCTACACCGAGTGCTAGCAGCCACTCGACTGGGCAGGGATTACTCGCGGGCTCAAGGCTCTGCACGCACTCCGGTCTACATCGAGCAGCACATCCTCCGGACGCGCGGCGACCACGACCGCAACAGATCCCGTTTCTTCACCAGTGACCAGCGGTGAACACGACCCACGTGACTGCACCATCGCCAAGCTCCACCATCTTCTGGCGCTCTGCTTTCAGGGAGGTGTGAGTGTGTTGTCACAACCGGGTGGTTCACAGACTGTCATTCCATCTGTTCTGGTGACCCGGGATGACTCATGTGGGGGGGCAGAGTCGGCATGTGATGACGATGGGCCTGACTGTACAGATTGGATTCATGAGTCTCACCGTTGTGCCCTTTGTCGTTCCTCCCCACCTGCTGCCTAGCGTCTGTCCGAGGCCGAGTGTTCCATTTCTCGTTGTACAGTGACGTCCTCCAGTCGTGATTCCGGCGGCACTTGGATCATCGATTCAGGTGCCACTCATCACATGACGTGTCGTCGTAGTGAGTTCATCGTTCTTGGCCCTGTTGCGTCTGACCGTTCCGACCGCACAGGCTGTGGTCAGTCCTTGCCAGTCCAGGGTGTTGGGATCGTGCATTTTGATGGTCCTTCTGGCCCCTTGTATCTCTCCGAGGTGCTGTTCATGCCTGACCTTGAGCTCAGTTTGCTTTCTGTCCGTGCTTGCACACTGATGGGACTCTCTGTGGAGCACACTGCCGAGTCCGCAATTGTGACTACTATTGACACTCACAGCACTGTTCTCCGTGCCTCTGTTGTGGATGATCTGTATCGTGTCTCCCGCACTTCCACTCCTTGCTCTACCTCCCCTTCAGCTTGTGTTTTTGTCACTGGTGTCCTGTCTCCTGATCACCAGCGATTGCTTCATCGTCGTCTGTGTCATGTGGGCTCCAAAACTGGTTCGAAGCTCATTTGGACACAGCCCGCTCTCGGTCTTGACGACTTATTTCAAGAAGACGCCCAAGACCGACTGTCTCTTCTGTGCCCATGGTAAGATGCATCACTGCACTTACCCTGACTCTTGCTCTCGCTCCCTTTTCCCTCTCGAGTTAGTCCATTCGGACCTCCTTGGTCCTCTTCCTGTCGAGTCTTTGTCGTACCGGGGTCGATACGACCTGACCCTGACTGATGACTTCATCCGGATGCGGTGGGTCTACAGCCTGCGCCAGAAGAGTTATGCCGCTCTCGCGACTCGCCTCTGGCTACTGATGGCTCAGCGTCAGTCCCGCCACACGCTACACACCTTCCACTCGGAACATGGTGGCGAGTTTGTAGGTGAGATGGATAGCTTCTTCGCTGAGCACGGGATTTTTCACCGGGTATCTGCTCCTGCTACTCCTCAGCAGAACGGTGTTTCTGAGCGTTGGAACCGCACCATGGAGGATGCGGTTTGCGCTATGCGGTCCGAGTGCGGTCTCCAAGAGTCCTTCGATTTTGAGGGCTTCACCTACATGACGTGGGTCTGAAACCGCCTCTCGCACGGTCCCCTTCCGGACCACGTTACACCGTATGAGCTTTGGTTCGATCACCGTGCTGATCTACGCCTCGCTCACGTCTCGGGATCCTTGGCTTCTGTGTGGTACACCGAGGACCAGCAGGAGTCCAAGGTCTCACCACGGGGCCGCTTGTGTGCCTTCGTCGGCATCTCTCCGCGGTTGAAGGCCTGGCGCTTTTGGGACCCAATTCGTCGTCGCATTGTTGAGTCCCGTGACACTCTCTTCTTTGAGTCCCTCACCTACCGTGATTTGACATCGATCACGTCGCTGTCAATCACACACATTCCTACGTGTGAGGTCTCTCGCCGGATGGGGGAGTCTGCGCCTGTAAGCACCCCTCGCCAGGCTGATGTGTCTGTTCGAGCTCCCTCCACTTCGCGGTCTCCGGCTCTTGATGACCCAGCCATCATCGCTGTCGGCCCAAAGACTTCTCCAGCATCGCCGGCTTCTACCCCCCTTCCCTCGCATCCCTCACATACCCATGATCCTACACCTGTGAGTACTCTTGTGACCGTACCTGTGTCCGCCGCCGGCACTCCTTCCTCTGTGCATAGCCCTGCCTCACCCGCTCCTACTGTCATCCCGAGTCATGTATCACCCACACACGCATGTCCTCTCACGGCATCACCAGCTCTCTTGCCTCAAACCTCCCCAGCTGTGCTTGTACCTGTTTTTGAGCCTCAGGTGCGCCCCTCGAGCCCAAGTTACTCCTGTGAGCCTGGCGGTCGTCTTCGACCGTTGGACTCCGAAGCTCAGCGAGTGCCTGGTCCTGCACCCAGGCGCTCCACTCATAGTATCGCGAGTGGCAATCCCGACACAAAGGCCCTAGGCCTGAGTGTCCGCACTGAGCACACAGAGGTACACCCAACGTGTCCCGTAGGGCACAATATCGTCACTCGCAAGTTTCACATCGCTTGTGATGCAGCAGCCGATCTTGCGGTCGTCAGACCTAGCACCGAGGCGTGCGCTCTTGCTACGCAGAGCCCCCCCTCTTTGGCGCCTGACCCGGGCACACTGAGGGAAGCTCTCTCATCACAGGATGCTGATGCTTGGCGTGTTCCCTGCAAAGATGAGCTTCGCGCCATCCGAGAGCACGGAGTTTACGAGCTAGTCGACCTTCCACCTTGGAGGAAGACTATTCAGGTCAAGTGGGTCTTTTGTAAGAAAGTGAAGCCAGATGGCTCACTGGAACGCCACAAGGCTCGCTTGGTTGTCAAGGGGTACTCTCAGATTGAAGGCATCGATTACACTGACACCTTCGCCCCAGTCGGCCGCATGACCTCAGCTCGAGCTCTGTTTGGTGTAGTGGCTCAACATGACTGGGAACTACACCAAATGGATGTGAACAATGCATTCCTCCATGGCTCTCTCGATGAGGAGATCTACGTGGCTCAACCACCCGGCTTTGAGGACGATGACAAGGTCTAGCGCTTGCGCAAGTCCTTGTACGACCTCAAGCAGTCTCCTCGGTGTTGGAACCAAGAGATCACTACGACCCCGACTCGTACGGGATATGTACAAAGTGAAGCACATCCCTCTCTCTGCATCCAACGGACGCCTGAGCGGTTCACCGCCATCCTGGTCTATGCCGATGACCTTCTGATCGCGTCTCCTTCACTGGAGGCTATGAAGGAGGCCAGGGCTGTCCTCCACACTGCCTACAGGATGAAGGACCTTGGTCCTGCAACAGTTTTCCTTGGCATGGAGATCGTGCGAGACCGCAGACGTCGTACTTTACTACTACATCAAGCCCGATACGCACAGGTTGTGGGGAAGCACATCAACAACCTCCTCGGTGCAGTGTCCACGGCCTCCACACCTCTCACACCTGACCGGCAAGACACCCTGAAGGTGGAGGACCCCACACAGTTGGGGGAGACAGTGGATGTGACATTGTACCTTCGTCTGATCGGATCTCTGATGTACCTTGCCACTACCACACGTCTTGACATCGCATTTGCCGTCAACCTCCTTGCCCAGTTTTTGCAGGCTCCACGCGCCAGAGCCCTTCATGCGACTGTGCGAGTGGTGTGGTACGTGGTCTCCACACCGTACCTTGGACTCTGCTTTCGCCGTCAGTGTTCCGTGGTCCTTGATGGCTACACTGACAGCGACTGGGCCTGGAGCCCAGATGGACACAGTCGCACCGGTTACGTGTTTCTGCTTGGTGGCACCACTGTGTCCTAGCGCAGCGGGAAGCAGGGCTGCATTGCACTTAGCTCATCGGAGGCAGAGTATGTCGCTCTAGGTGTAGGGGCTGCTAAGGCCGTATGGCTGCAGTGCCTGTTCCTTGAGCTGGTTCACTCAGTACCCGCGATTGTGCTTCGTTGCGACAACGAGAGTGCTCTTGCCATTGTGGAGAACTCTGGTATCTTTCATGCTCGCACGAAGCACATTGCAGTTGCGCATCACTTTGTGCGTGATTTGGTGGAGCGACATGTCAACTCTGTCATTTGGGTTGGCACTGACATGCAGCGTCTTGACTTCTTGACGAAGGCACTGTCACGCGGAAAGTTCCTAGTGGCCATTCGTTTTGTCGGACTTCGCCCCTTGCCTGAGAGTGGTGGAGTGTGGGGTGGTGTCTGTGTTTGTGTCATACCTGTCGTTGCACTAGCTAGAAAACCTAGGCAGCAGGTTCGGGAGCAGCGTTGTTGATGCAGCGTGCGAGCTTCCACGCTCGTTGCTTAAATCAGCTGCCCCCTCAGTCTGCTGCTCTAGAGTCTAAGTCTGGAAGCTCTGGGTTTGTTACTCAGAAACACGCGCGCCAGAGTTCGCGCCAAAAAGCAGCTGAAAACTGAAAGTAATTGGTTAGGAATGAAGGATGAGCAACAATGGGAGACCCCTCCAAGTTCTAGCTCCCCCCCACTAGTGTAGAACTTGTTAATCAATTAACCAGCCAACCAGAAAATAGTCCTAGACCTATTTTCTGGCAGGCAGGGTTTTCTCGGTGAGCCCTGCCAGACGCCCGACAGCCCAAAACCCGGGCGTGGTCCGTTTTGCCTGAAAACTGGACCATACCATAATACCAACGCTGCAAACGCAGTCGTGCCGCCAGAATCAGCTAGAAAAATAAGAGCGAGGAGTTATGGCTGCCCGAACCCGGGTAATGCCCATGAGAGTCAGTGACGCCAAGCAGGGCCACAACGTAGGAGACACGGACTGTAGGCATAGCATGCGATGCAGACGCAATGCCACAACCAGATACAGAGCTGAGTGCATGGAAACAGCATCTGCAGCGGCAGTGACCCCCAGCGGCTCGACCACCGCGGAGGCCTGCCGATGGAGCTGAGCGCATCACCGTAGGGAGGAGGCTTCAGCGAACGGTGCATGGGCCTCAGTGCGCGTCGGCTCCACGGCGCGACACTCGAGCAGCGTCGAGTCTCACCGTCAATCATCTACACGCTGATGTACACAAGCCGGGAGAACACAGTAGAGAACAAATGAGAGATGCGCAAAAAACAACACTCTTCCATGACTCACAGGCGTAGTGCACATGTACGGGCAGAGAAACAGACAGCCACCGAACTCCCCTAGACCATGCAGAGATGCAAGCAGGGACAAAGAGAGCAACTCACGGACGCACGCCAACCAAAAACACAACCTTCTTGAACGAGTCATGCTTCAGTGCCTTGGTCAAGAAGTCAGCCAACTGTCGTGCTGTCTCAATCCACACGATACTGATGCTGGCGTCATGCAACAATGAACATACATAGTGATACTCAACGTTGATGTGCTTTGTGCGTTTGTCATGCACGCCGTCATTGTCGGCGATGGCCATGGCCCTCTCATTGTCACAATGGAACGTGATGGATGCGAAAGGCTGACGCAACTCGGACAACAAACGATGCAACCACACACTCTCACATGCGCCTGAGCCAAGAGCCACATACTCGCCCTCAGTAGTCCTGCGTGCAATGCACCCCTGCTTGCCACTGCGCCAGGACACAGTTGTGCCGCCAATCAGAAAGATCCAGTGTGTGCGACTCTTACCGTCCAGACTGCCTGCCCAGTCACTGTTGGTGTATTCCACCGCAACCACAGACGACTGACGGCGGAGCGTGAGACCTCGTCGAGGAGTCGAGATAACATAGCACAATACTCGGATCGTGGCCTCATAGTGGAGGAGACGCGGCTTCTGAGAGAACTCGGCCAGGAGGTCGACGGCAAACGCGATGTCTGGTCGCGTCGTCATCGCCAAGAACATCAGTGACCCGATGACTCGCAAGTACGTGGTCACGTCAACTGGCTCCCCCACGATGGCTGGGTCGGGACTCTTCAGCTTGACCTGGCCATCAGGTGACATGGGTGAGGATGCGCTCGGCACAAGTGGCAGGTCCTCCGCAAAACGGGTAGACAGAGTCTGCACATAGGCGGCTTGGTGGATGTACAGGACCCCCTGGGAGCGATCATGCTCGAGCTCCATGCCCAGGAAGACTCTGGCGGATCCGAGATCCTTCATCTCGTAGGCGGTGTGCAGCAAGTCCTTGACGTGCTAGATGGCAGCCGTGTATGAGGACGCGATGAGAAGATTGTCGAAATAAACCAGAACAGCGGCAAAAGTCTGGCCTCACGGACTATCAAACAGTGCGGGGTCAGCGGTGCTATGGTGGAGTCCGCCCCGAAGGAGCGTGCTGCTGATTTCTTGGTTCCAGCATCGAGGCGACTGCTTCAGCCTGTAGAGGGCCTTACGCAGTCGCTAAACTCTCCCACTGCCATCGTCGAAGCCTGGGGGCTGCACCATGTAGAGCTCCTCACCCTCTAGTGAGCCATGGAGAAATGTGTTGCTCTCATCCATCTGATGCAATTCCCACCCATGCTAAGCGACCAGGCTGAAGAGCGCCCGGCTAGTGGAGAACCGGCCAACTGGGGCAAAGATCTGGTCGTAGTCGACCCCACGAATCTGGACAAATCCCTTGGCTGTAAGGCGGGCCTTGTACTTGTCCAAGGACCCGCCTGGCTTCCGTTTGTGCGAAAAACCCACTTGGCGCCAATGGCCTTCCGACCTGGAGGAAGGTCAACGAGGTCGTACACATGGTGCTGTCGAAAAGCAACGAGCTCATCGGCACAAGCAGCGTCCCATTGTGCGGCCGCAGGAGAGGCTCGTGCCTCCCGCAGGGTGGCTGGGTCCTCCGGGCGTGCTGTGGAACGGACTTAGAGAGCGTGTGCATCTCGAGCCCCCGGTGGGATGCGCGCGAGTGCAGCCACGACAGCATGCCGATGCTCGTGATGGAGCATGGCGTAGCCCAGTGCAGAACCCGGGTGAAGGTCTGCAATGATGGCCGAAGTGGTCAAGCCGAGGGCCTTGGTGCCAGGATCCCCACTCACGACCGCGGGAGTGGAGGAGACACGTGGAGCCACGGAGGGTCGAGGCGCCACAGAGCGCGGTGCTACAGCCCGCACGGTCGTCAACGGTCTAGGTCGGAGGCTGATGCCTAGGCCACGTGTGTAGCGTGGCAAGGCAGGAGATGGCACTGAGTCCGACGGGCCAATGGAGGCAGACGGGGTTGCTGGCCCGGAGGGGCCAGCAGATGCAACCGGGGCAGCTGGCCCGGATGGGTCGCCACACTCTCGTTCTGCAAGGACAAGCCAGTCCTGGATGGTGCGGGCGACATCCCTCTTCTGCCGAAGGCAGAAGACCCAGTAGTAGTGAGAGTGGTCGTCAGTGACGGTGAGGACATAGCGGCCGTGCTCACTGACAGACTCGATGGGGAGGGGCGGATGCAGGGGAGGAAGACAGAGGGTGCGTGGACCGGTGCATCTTCCCCTGAGCGCAATCAATGCACTCGGTGGGGCACGGAAGGGGGAAAGTCTCCGGGTCAAGGCCCTTAGCCGGTTGGGTGTGGAGCATGCTATCTACGGCGGCAGAGTGGACGTGGCAAAGGCGGTGGTGCAAGAGGCAAGTGTGCGAAGGGGAAAGCGTGTTGGCAACAAACACATGGCCTGTGGCGGCCGACGGGGAGAAGACGGAAGGGGAGGAGGAGAGACGGGGCACATGCCACAGGTTGCCACGGGCGGTGGCATGCAGGATAACGAGACCAGACGGACACGGCGACACAGTGCCAACACCACGTGAGTGCACAACGTCCATGCTCATGCGGTCAAGTGCAGTGACGGACAAGAGGCTGAGCTCGAGACCAGGGACGAAGAGGACGTCGATCAGAAAGACGTCACCAGCAGTACCACGGAAACGAACAACGCCAACGCCACGAACAGGCAACACCTCTCCGGAGCCCGTCTAGACGCCGGAGACATCGCCTACAGGACCGAGCATACTGAAGGCCTCACGAGAGGCCGTCATGTGATGCGTGGCCCCGGAGTCGATGATCCAGGTCTCAACGGGGTCCTGGACCGGGGTCGCCAGATCGTTAACGGTCACATGGCAACAAGCAAGGGGCGCGGACGTGGTGGACGGAGGCGCGAAATGAGACTGTCAATCGTCAAGCCATGCAACATCATCACAGGTTGGGGTAGAGGTGACCAGGGAGACAATGCGACAGACGAGGAAACGGGACACGACCGCAGATCAATCTCAGTCATGCAAGGCGGGGTAGGAGAGCAGGAGGTGATGCAACTCGTACTTCCCTGGGGAGGAGGGTGTGTCAGGCCGAGCTGGAGCACGATAAACTGCTCCATCTGATGCTCACGGGAGGATGGCCCGGGAGTGTAGATCGAGTGTAGAGTGACGACACCGGAGCCCGGGTAAGGGAGGGATAGTGCCGACGACGGGAATGGAGGCGCCGACGGCTGTGGGTAGTACTGCTGCAACGCGGGTGTCTACTGGACTAGCGGAGCTATCGAAGGGGCGAAGCTGCTGGGCGAGGTCAAAGTGTCAGGGCCAGCAGCATTGACGGCGGCAGAGGCGAGACGGCGCTCACGCTGGCGACGCATGGTGGCGATGACGCGCACGTCATTCGTCCGGAGAGGACACGTGTACCACCTGTGCCCGGGCTGGCCACAATTGTGGCAGACCGAGCCACCGCCGCTGGACCCGGTCGACGGCTGCTGCTGCTACTTTTGCGGCGGACCCTTGCCTTTCTCGTTCTGGCTCTTCTTCTTCTTCCCTGAAGACGATGAGGTAGCGGCGGCGGGGGAGGCGACGGCCACGGAGGTAATGGCAGGTAAGGCGACGGTAGGGGATGTAAGAGCCTTCGTGCGATGGAGCTCGGACTCCTGGCAAGCTTCCTCAATGCAGAGGAAGAGCTCATATGCCCGGAGCATAAGGGTGCCTTGGGCCGCCATGGTGGAGAGGACGTCCTAGGGGTAGTGCACAAAGACGTCCGCGTATGCGCTGGTGGCGCCGCACTTGATGGTAAGGAGCGCGGACAGAGGAGGTGGAGCAGATTTGCCGAGACGACGAAGGATGTCCTTCGCCCGCTGCCAGTAGGCAGTGACTGTCTCAGTCTCCCCCATGTGTAGGGAGTTGAACTCCCGGAGCAGACGGCTGATCTCAGCGTTGCTGGACAGGTGATGGGGTCTGGTGAGGACGTGCCATGCGACTGCAGGGTCTGGGATGTCGCCAGAGGTGAAGTCGCCAAGGAAAGGCTCTAGGGCCAGGCGGGAAGCTGGAGGAACGACTGGGATGAGGGCACGGACGGCGCGACCAACGTCATACACCTGGTCGGCCTGGGTGGAGTCGTAAGGGAGGGTATAGTTAAGGCTACACACGGATCCTATCCGCGGATCTTGAGGTGGATCCGAATCCGTGGGACGGATCCTGGACTTGGATCCGGAACCGGGGTTCCGGATCCATAGATTCTCGGATCCATGGATTCACGGATCCGAGACCTGGATCCACGGTTCCACTATACCGGATCCAGCCTGATCTACATGGACAAAATAAACATCTACATAGGGCACGCTCAACTCCTCCATGAGAGGAGTCGTGCGTGCCCGCAGCACGAATGATTCCTCCCGAGGAGGAGCCCGGCACAGCACGCTTGTCTTGGGAGTACCCGATTTCTGAAATAGTTTACCCACGCCGTTGGATCGTCTGGCCTGTCAGGCAATAACCATTGAGGATGGGCCCCGTGTGTTGGATGTGGACCGCCAGATGTTCGCGCCCGTAGTTTTGGTGGTCCACGTTCGACGCACGGTCATGCTCTGCTCAAGTGCAGATGTCAAGCGCGGCACGCGGGCATGACTGTTTGAATTTCAATGAGCGATTTTTTCGGATCGGCAACAGATTAGAGCAGGAACTTTTGCAGTTTTTTCCTCCGCCTCCCCCCCCTCCCCCTCAGGATTCGCTTAGGATCCGTGAATACAAACGGGATCCAGGAACCTGGATCAGGAACCGTGGATCCGGTTCTAGATCCGGTATCCGTGGATAGTTACCACGGATCCCAGGACCCGTGTGCAGCCTTAGGTGTAGTATGCCCACAGGCCCTCACCTTGTGCCCAGATCCGGAAGCTGAGTTCCCAGCTCCGGAACTGCTCGCCGACCTGAAGTAGCGGTGGCAGCGTCTCAAAGTCCTTCTGCTTGCGGCCGGCACCCAGAGTGGGGCTAAGAACGGAGGTCACTGTCTGCCGCTGGCGTTGAGTCTGCTGCTGTGTCAGGTAGTATGTGGCAGCAGGCACAGCTGGGCTGGCGTGCCGTGGAGGGACGAATGGGGGCGGCGCTCTGGTGGCAGTCTGGGAGACTACTGGCTACATCACTGCAAGCTGTTCCGTCAAGGCGACGAGCTGTTGCTGAAGAGCGACGAGGGGATCAGGGTTGTCGCCAACGACACCAGTGGGCTGGTGCTACTGCTGCTGCTGCTATTGTTGTTGCTGCTACTGTTGTTGCTGTTGCTGCTGCTGATGTTGCTTCTGTTGTTGCTGCTACTGCTGCTGCAGCGGCGGCGGCGGCTACTGCTACTGCTGCTGCTGCTGGTGCTGTAGTCGTTGTAAAAAAGGGGTGCTAGGGGTCCCCCCAACAGAGGAGGACCCCTCCTCACGTGGGCTACCAGCCATGGTTTGGTGTCCCTTGTGTTGTTTTTTTTCTTTTTTTCCGTCTTTGTGTTGCTCATATCAGCAGTGGCTTGGGGCGGTGGGAATTCTACCCACCCCTTCGATCTTCCCTCTTCCTTTTTTTTTGTTGATGACGTCAATAGTGACATCAACAGAGGGGTGCTGACGTCAGCAACGGCGGTTGTTGGAGCCGGCGCTAGTGCTGCTACTACTGCTGCTGCTGCTACTACTGTTGCAGCAGCAGTTGCTGCTACTGCTACTGCAGTTGCGGCTGCAGCTGCTGTTGTTGCGAGCTGCTGCGGCTGGTGTGGCTGCTGCAGCTCGCTGCTGCTACTGTAGCTGCTACTTGCTGCTGCTGCAGGCTGCTGCTACGAGCTGTGTGGGTGAGGTTTTCTTTTGTTTCTCCTTCTCGTCGTTTCTTTTTCTCGTTTTTCCTGTCACAGCGGGCAGCAGCCCGCTGTCTGCTGCGAGCAGTGGTCTGCTGCTCGCTGGCAGCAGCCAGCTGTTGCTCACTACTCGCTCGCTGCGAGCTGCGAGCCGCAGCAGCCGCGGCTGGCTGCTGCCAGCAGCTGCTCATTGCTAGTGCTGCTGCAGCTGGCTGCTGTTACAGCTCGCTGCTGTTGCTGCACGCTGCTGCAAGTGTTGCGTGCTGCGGGTGCTGCTTGCTGTCATTGTGGGTTGCTGCTGCAGGCTGCTACTGCTGACTGTTGCTGCTGCTGCGGGCTGCTGCTGCGGGCTGCTGCTGCGGGCTGCTGTTGCTGCGGGCTGTTGCGAGCTGTTGCTTCTGCCTAGTGTTGCTGCTCCACGCAGCTGCTGCTGGCTGCTGCTGCCACTGCTCGCTGCCGTTGCCTACGGCTGTCGCTGCTACAGGTTGTTGCTGCTCCATGCAGGTGACAGTCACTACACCTGGGTGACGTTGCAACGTGCGTCGTTGCCCGCAGGTGTCGGATGTCGCCTGCCGCTTACCTCCTCGCGTCACGCGTGGGGGTCAGTGCTGTTGAAAAAATCTCGGCACCATTTCCCTTAGCCTAGTGGCCGTGGGAAAAAATCTGATGCCGCCACCAGGCCGGTCAATGCTGCCGGAAAAAATCCACCAACATTTCCCCTGCACTGGTGCGTATGGGGGTCCGCCGGCGTTGTCTGGCACCTGTTCACCACTCTTCTGCTGCTGCTGATACGCTCTGGCTCTGATTCCAAGCTAGAATACCTAGGCAGCAGGTTGAGGCAGCAGCGTTTTTGATGCAGCCTGTGGGCTTCCACGCTCGTTGCTTAAGTCAGCTGCCCCCTGAGTCTACTGCTCTAGAGTCCAAGTCAAGAAGCTCTGGGTTTGTTACTCAGAAACGCGCGCGCTAGAGTTAGCGCCAGAAAGCAGCTGGAAACTGAAAGCAAATGATTAGGAATGAAGAATGAGCAACAATAGGAGACCCCTCCAAGTTCTAGCTCCCCCCCACTAGTGTAGAACTTGTTACTCAGTTAACCAGCCAACCAGAAAAGAGTCCTAGACCTATTTTCTGGCAGGCAGGGTTTTCTCGGTGAGCCCTACCAGACGCCCGACAGCCCAAAACCCGGGCGTGGTCCGTTTTGCCTTCAAACTGGACCATACCATAATACCAACGCTGCAAACGCAGTCGTGCGGTCAGAATCAGCTAGAAAAATAGCAGCGAGGAGTTATGGCTGCCCGAACCCGGGCAATGCTTATGACAGTCAGTGACGCCAAGCAGGGCCACAACGCAGGAGACATGGACTCTAGGCATAGCATGACGATGCAGACGCAATGCCATAACCAGACACAGAGCTGAGTGCATGGAAACAGCATCTGCAGCGGCAGTGACCGCCAGCGGCTCGACCATCGCGGAGGCATGCCGATGGAGCCGAGCGCATCGCCGTAGGGAGGAGGCTTTGGCAAACGGTGCATGGGCCTCAGCGCGTGTCGGCTCCACCGCACGACACTCCAGCAGCGTCGAGTCTCGCCGTCAGTCATCTACATGCCGATGTACACAAGCCGGAAGGACACAACAGAGTACAAATGAGAGATGAGCGAAAACCAACAGCACTCGTTATCATGTTCGTCTCAGTGCTGCACGTGTATGGACATGCGTACCATCAGGTCATGGGGGAGTGTTGTGATTTGTGACGTTTCTGTTGACCTGTACAGTTTCCTGTGACCACTTGGCCTGTGTCCATATTCGTGCAGATCCTTGATGCGGACCCTGGTGGTACCGGTGCGTCATCTGGTGGCGGACTACCAGCATAGAGCTGACCGACGACCGTTCCAGAGATGTGGACGCTACCCGACACCTCTTGTTGTTTTTCTGCAGCACGTAGGACTTTATTGGTGGATTGGCCGTGGGCCTGATTTGCATGTTTTTGCATTGTGTGTCCATTGTTTGATGCCGGATGCGTGCACGTGACCAGTCGTGGTTTCCGGTGTGTGATTCTGCACGTCTAGGTTCAGACGGCGTAGCGTTCTGACATGTGTGCGCAGAGTTACGGCCAAAACAATGGTTTTGGCCGGTTTTAGGACAGACCTTTCACTGCCGCGTGCGACACCCGCCGTGCGCCGCGGCATGTACTTATGCCATGGGCCTGTCATTTGTCATTTCTCTCTGCAAATGCTATTGAAGCATTCTGACACTTTACCTTGCGTCTCCTAGCCAGACCCTTGCCGGTGCGTGCACGACTTGTGACTGTCGTCGCCGTCTGACCAGGCACTGACGCCGAGTCAGCGGCTGTGTCGCTAGGAAGCTTCCACGCATCTTCTCAGAAGCATCTTAAATTGACACGTTAGTACCTGTTCATAGTGCAAACCGGTTCACTAGTTGAATGTGTTCGTGTGAACCTGATTGGACGTCGGCACATTCATTGGCGATATCAATGTCCTCTTCCGTGCGACGCGGAAACGTCAGTTACAGTGCGACGATATCTGTCCACATGCATAGCTCCAGCTTGTAAGAACTCCCCGCCGCAGAACGGTAAACAACAAAACGAAGTAGAGGCTCCCAAGCCAGGCTGGCAACATGCGAGGTTTGTTTAGGACATGCAAGACCATGAAGACTGAATACTTTGAGCAAATAGTGGATACAATTGACATGATTTTCGCTTTTGTCTCGCACAATGAAAACCATGGGCACCGCTATCATCTCGTTTCCGACAATTGACACTACATGAATGTCGGCCTCGACTTTGGACACCGCCGTCAGTTCGCTTTCGAGTATGGACATTGCGGATCCGTCGACCGAAACGATAGACTCCGGAGTATTCATGCCCGGAATTTTGGTTTTTGCCTTTCTTGTGGATGAGGGCGGTGATAGCTTATGCGAAGTGAGTATGAGCCGTGGCGTCCTGAAGGACGTCGTTTGGTAGCGGAGGAGAGAATTTATGAAATGGAGGTTGTTCCCGCATAAGGTGCGGCAAAGCTCCCTGGGGAGGCTGTCGCAGCTGATTTCCCAGGTCGCCCCCATTTTCGGCAGACCATGTCTGAGACGCCCCCATTCTGAGAACAAATGGCTAGGTCGCCCCCATTCGAAAAACTTCTGGCTAGGTCGCCCCCATTTTTTATTAGTTTTCCAACTTGCCCCCATTCTGAGAATTATGGCTACTTCACCCCCATTGATGGGGGCGACCTAGCCAGAATTTTCCGAAAGTGGGGGTAAGATGTCGATAATATTTCATCCATACTGGGCATCGTAATCATATTTTTCTGGTGGGGGCGACCTGGTAATGACTTTTCGGAATGGGGGCGACCTAGTTATTTTTCTCAGAATGGGGGCGTCTCAGACATGGTCGAGCGAGAATGGGGGCGACTTAGAAAGTCGCCCAGGCCGTCGGGCCTTGTGCTTTATGGCTGGCTGGCTGGCTGAGGATGCTCTCTGCAAACCCACCCAACAAACCAGCAACGCCAGGTCAGCTTGTAGGCCAGACAATGCCGCCCGCACCTTGGCTACCGTGCCGGAGCCCGGCGAGACTGGACTTGCTCCCATGTGGATGAGGGTCTGCGGTGGCTTTTGCGGCAAGGCCAGGTGGGTTCCGCAGCAAGCCCTGCCGGACAAGTTTCTGGCAGAAAGGAACCACGGCCTAAGTTGGCCTCCAGAGCCGACGCGCACCAAGCTTTGAGCCGTGCGGGCCTGGGAGATGATGGCGTGGCGACCCCTCCCTGATTGGCCCAGGCAGGCAGGAGCGCGCTTTTACCATGTCCTGCGTGGCGCGGCGGGACCAGTGACCATGGGGTTAAGCTGTGTAAAGTTGGATTCTTGCTTCGGTTGGTCGAATAACGATCCGCGCGTTTCTCCAAATTCACGTGGATGTCCGAATCATATCTTCGAAATGTGCGGCGTTCGATGTGCAAACCGAGCACATGTGGCTCCGTTGAGGCCTGTTCTCTCTATCCGGGAGCACCACTTCCCCCTCAAGTTTTCGACCCCTGTCCGCACTGTCCGTAACGACCGAGTAGTCCATGTTCACCTCCGCAGCATCCGCGGAAGCGAGCACGGCAGCACGTCTGCAGCCGTCAGGCCGCGCACGCCTCCGCCGGCCTGATCAGTGCTGAAAGGCAGACGAACAGCTCAGCGCCAAGAGGCCACGCTAGATCCTCGAATTCTGTTCCGAGGCATCAAAGTCAGGAGTTGAGAAGTCTTGTATCTTGAAGTGACATCTTTATTTTGCTCTGTCGCAAATTGCTCAAAGGTAGTGACTCTGACGGTCCATCACTTGAATCGTAACGACCGCCTCTTCGCAGCCCCAGGAGAACCTCGAGGCGACTCCTTCCCGCCTCAGTCATGGCGAATCTCCGGCTCCTCCTCCTCGCCACCCTCGCCCTCCTTCTCGTCTCCCAACCCTGCCTGCGCCAGGCAGCCGCACAGGACGACGATGACGACTACGTGCCGGCCGAATCGGAAGACCTGCCTCCTGAGGACGAGCCACTCCCAGACACCGGAAACAACGAAGAAATCGTGATTAGGGAGGAAGACTACGAAGCCGGCGCCGGCGCCGACGACGACGACGCTATCCCCGAAGGTGACGATGGCGACGTCATCGCGCTCACTAACGAGACTCTCCCGGAGCACCTCGCCAAGTCCAAGCACATTATGGTCGAGTTCTACGCACCGTGGTGCGGTCACTGCAAGGCACTGGCGCCCGAGTACAAGCAGGCGGCTGCAACGCTCAAGGAGTTCGGCGTTGTGCTGGCCAAGGTGGACGTGACCAAGAACGAGGAGGTGGGGTCGCAGTACGGCGTCGAGGGCTACCCCACGATCATCTGGTTCTCGGACGGCAAGAACCGGACGTACAACGCCGCCCGGACAGGGTACGTTGGAGAAGGAAACGACAAGAGAAAGGAGAAGAGAAGGGACAACCGTTGCCTTAAGTTGTTGTTGAGCTGTGTGTGGCTTTCCCTTCCAATTGTATTTCATTTTTCACATGAGAACCCTTTTTTTGGGCCATTCGGCATTTGTTTTTCTCGCCTTTTCCTGGCATGCTTTTATCCCTTCTCGCCATCCGTTTTTGGCAATGTGCTCGTATGTCCAGTTGTCCGCACAACACTATTCTGCTTGCGCTTTTCTCTTTGCGAGATAAAAGACGAGTCATTTCTCACAGGAAGTAAAGAGAGCGCGACCTCTTGCTTCCTGATGCTTCCCTCCCCTAAACGACGTCGTCTTTTGAACGCTCACTGGCAATCCAGCCGCCAGAGGCGGCTGGATGTGGCCCACATCCAGCCGCTATGGAACTGATGGGTACTACGCATTCCTTGCTCTCAAATCTGAATGTGGCCATAATCTCGCGCAACGTGTGAGAGAAAGTTAGTGACTCCCCCACCCCCCTCTTTTCCCACACGCTATGCAAAGCTTCCGCGGAAAAATTAGATTCGTGTACTTGAGTGGTGGGTGGGTATCACGCACCCATTGCACTTCAATCTGAATCCAGCCAAAATCTCGCACAATCTTCGAGGATGAGAGCAAGTGAGTGACAGCTTTTGTTGAATAATGACGGCAGGTGAAACTTTTGCACAATCCGTCATTTCATTTCCGCCTCCCCCCCCCCCCCCCCCCCCCCTTTCCCCCTTTTCCCCAAAAAAACAGGAAAGACCTGGTGGCTTGGGTGAAGAAGCGCATTGGGTTTGCGGTTCTGACGCTGAATTCGGAGGACGACGCAAAGAAGGCAATGGAGGAGAATGGCGCCCTTGCAGTTGCCTACTTTGCAAAGCTTGAGGTGAAGCAACATCGTCGTCTGTGGGTTGTGTTGTGGATTTGTCTGTCTGGGAAAAGAATGAATGGGAACATTGCCTGGAATGTATTTTTCTGACAGCTTCAGTAGTAGCTGCAGATGCGTGGAGGTGTTCATGGCCCCGTCCCTTCTGCTTGCGAAGTTAATGGTGCAAGGTATTATGAAAGGGACAAATTACAAAATCCACACTACATAAGGCACATTGTGGAAGGCGCCAGTAACACCGGCAACATCAGTTCTTGTGATGTGATGTGAGCCAAGGTGGTGGGTTTGGTGGTGTTTAAGAGTTTGATTGGATTTTGGAACATGAACTTCATTGAACAACCACTGCTGGTCCGGCTTCTGCTCAAACATTGTGTTGGAAAGCTTGCCTCTGTGCGGAGAAAACGACTGTGTTTGTGTCCATGCGGATGGACGTGTGGGTATGACTGCAGGTAGGGGTGGGCACACATGCACTTGCTGTGTGGCACAGTGTGCATTTGTGTGTTCATGAGAATGCATGGCCATGCATGCTCATGTGCTGGGAAGTGTGCTCGTGGGACTGTGCAGGTCCGATTTGTGGTGTGTTTGTGAGTGCTTGACTGCGTCCGGTTGTGAGTGTGTGCATGCATGCGTGGGTGCATGTGTG
>SZWC01002403.1:61045-72922 GCA_023375785.1 Penium margaritaceum
CGCGTTCTCTTTACGTTCCGCCCACTATTGTTGTTTCTGCTGCTCACACGCCCCCCCGTGTTCTGATACCAAATTGGAAAACATTTTTAGGGCATGCAGGCCCATGCAAGAACGAACATGAGCTCTGTGTGTGAGTGCGATGCAAGACGGCAAGAATTTGGCTAAGTCTGGAACGCTGAATACAAAGAACAAGGAGAGTTTACAAATGAGCCCCTCGCGGGCTTGTATAGGGGCGCCGGCAGCTAACCGCATCGGGCCCCGTCACCCCTGCTGAACCGCAATGACTCAATAGGGAGAACACACTGCATACACCACGAGAGCAATAAAGGTGGTCTCCTCGAGGCACCAGAACAGCTCGCCGAGTGCCCGGGTCTCGATCACCGAGAAAATATGAGCAGTGGCAAAACATCTCGGAATCAACGTCCAGACATGACAAACGGCTTTTCGAACATCGGAATCCCCACAATAGCCATCGGGTCTCCTCGTCGCACCGGTATAGTCTACCGGGTGCGCGGGTCTGAACCCACCGAGAAAACTCTCCTACCTCCTGACAAGCCCACATGGCTGCCGGAACGCATCGACCGCGTCTCGTCGGCGCTGTCGTAGGTGCTGGAGAAGTCTCGGTGTAGTCCGGAGGCCCGTCGTGTCGTCACGCCCTCCTCTGCCATATACCCCAAATGTGGGTATATCAGTAAACTAGCAGTGTCGGTCGTGACGGGTGGAAGCCACACAAACCAACAGTACCATCATCCAAACACAGGATCATGGGAGGATCTCCCTGTAACACGGGTGCAACGCACCACGTGTCCGGGTCTCGACCAACAGCTCGCATGCAAATGCCACACACCATATACCCACACACCAAGACACACGATCACATGGTCTCCTCGTGACACTGGTGCAATGCACCAAGTGTCCGGGTCTCGACCAACAGTGTGCTACCATCTATATGCAGTTGTGCAGGTACGTAGCATGAGCCACATGCGGGATGTTGTAGATGGTCACAACAAAGCATGGACCTCGCCATGCATCTCCCATGACGTCGCGTCAGGTCGAGGTCCACACAACACTCCCTCTGGGCAGATGAACCTGGCAGTGATGTCCTCGATGGAGATGTTGATGTCGTAGCTGAACAGATCCTGGGCAATGAGTCATGTGGTGTATCCATCATGTAAAGATAGCTCCCCATGTCAGCTGCGAGTCGACTCCCTCCCTCAAAGATGAAGTGGTGTCTCCGGCTACAACTCCTCACATGAATCTTCATCACCTGGGGTATACCAGTCCTCGTGTGACTGCCAAGGGTCCCAACTCACAGTCTCTCCTGCCTCCGCACTGCCACGATGCATCTGTGTATGCCGAAGGAACGGGAATGGGCAAGCAGCACGCGTGCGTGGATGAAGTGGCGGAGTTGGCCTCGGATACGGGATAGCACACCCTGAGACACAAGGGTGTACTGCCAGAAGAGGAGAGCTGGAGCAACGAACAGGATCACCACTCGTGGATGAAGATGACGATGGGACAGGTGAGTCGGGTGGATGAAGGTGCGTGACGGCAGCAGAAGAAGAAGGAGGAGCGATGATGGGGTCGATAGGAGCCAGGATGGCGAAAGCCAAAGGCACGCTCACCTCTCCTATGACAGTGTCTCCAACGGACGTCATACTCGGAGCTCGTACAAGATCCTCCTCGGGGATAGGTGTGCCAAATGCTGCTAGCGGAAGGCTCCTGCCGATAGCAATGATGCTGCCCTCCTCTGAGAATCGCTCACGCGCTGCCATCATCTCCCGTTGTAGCATGACTACAGGCTCCTGCAGATTAGCATAATCTGCCTCGGACATGTCGAGGTCGCCCATGTCGACCTGGTGTAGAATAAACTCTACCTCACTGGATGCTCTACATGCAGAGTGCACAACTCGTGAGTACAGCGTCATCTGCATCTCTGCTGTTGAAGACGATGGAACTGGTGCTGCGACATCCTCCTGGGGGTCAACCAAGCTCGCAATGTGCTGAGACGCTGGAACATCGGATGCAGCTGCAAGTGTCGTATCCACATCACAGCTCGTTTCTATGATGCGAGGAGTGAGCGGTCGCATGCCGGGAGAGAAGGAGAAGGAGTCGTCAAAGTCCATAGAGCATGTGGAAACGTCTTCCGTGCAGGTACTGCCACTCTCGGCGTCGATGTGATCGGTAGGGTCACCAACAGGTGAAACCGAGGGGGCAGAACTCAGTTCCTGCTGACGAGGTGACTCCATCTGCATGTATGGATCTGCTCCAGTATCCTCGACTGCCACCGTAATGGACAAAGTTGTACAGGACTCCAGCTCGACAATGTCCGTCAAGGCGACCAATAAGCGCAGCTGGCACTCACGCACTGTCTTGCGGGGAAGGCTGGTTGCTGCCACCTGCTCAATAATGGAGTGAAGACCACCATCTGACTCCGTCATGTGTGTCGGTGCTCCGTCCTGTGCATGGGACATGGACTCAGGGAACATGGGTGACTTCTGACGCTGAAGCTGGTGCTTAGGTAGCGCAGATGACACAGTGAAGCCTGTTGAGTCTGTTGCAGCACGTGTCCCAATGACACCTCTCATAACTGCTGCTCTCAAGAATGCCTCAACCTCCAAAAGACCAACCGGCCGACTCTGCTCATGCACTGCGACTGCTGTCGTACTGGTGTGAATCTCGTGCGCCAACGCCCTCGGATATCCGTGTGGGGTATCCCGATCCGCGCGGGACTCCTGTGCCACCGCCAGGCCGCTACCGGTCGGAGTCGCAAGGGGCACCGCCAAGGCACGTGGGACCCGCACTCATCCTGATGCAACCTGCTGTTGTAGAATGTCCGACTGCAGCCCCAGCATAGATGTCGACCTCAATGACATGCATGTCCCAAGCACCTCAACATCCGCCGGACTGGTGTGAGTCTGCTGCACACTCTCCCCCAAAAGTATGGTAGATACATCTCGATCCGTACGAGACTCCTGTGCCACCCCTGGGCCTCCACCGGTCGGAGCCGATAGTGGCACCGTCCAAGGACGCCGTGCCTGTGCTCCTCCTTATGTCACCTGTTGCTGTGGAAGATCTAGATCCTACCTGGATGATGAAAGGCAACTCTCCACCATGAACGCCATGTTGGGGTCAGACTCCACGCCATGTGCTGTCACCATATCATCTGAGTTTGCTTGAGCTGACGCTCGGGCAGCACGGCCCGGCGCGAGTGCGAATCCTGTCGCTACGATCACATTAGGCAATGCGCAGTGACCACAATCCCCCTCGACAGGTACAGCAACGGAGGCCGAGGAGGTGGAGGATGTATCAAAACCGGCACGAGCACGCCGTGCGGAGCGCTGATGTCAACGTCGCGCAGTCACTCGGCTGGAATGATTGCATGAAGACATGTCATCGCGAGATGGCGTCGTGGTCGTAGCAGAGTGGAGGATGGAAAGGATGGTGGCAACCTGGGATTCGCTGGCAGATGAAGCTGAAGGTACACCATCGGATGAGGAAGGAGGAGAGGATGGAGGAGATGTGATCGAAGATGCCGTTGAGAGACGAGTAGCAAAAGCACGCTCAGTGACGACGAGGTCACAAAGCCGCTACACCGTCTACCGGAGGCCGTGGATCTTGGCGAATATACTCGCTAGAGGTCCAGCTAGGGGATCTACCAACACCGGCAGATCCGTATGCTATGGAGGACGCAGGCTCGGAAGAGGCTGTAGCCAAGGTGGATGCCAGCCGCGAGGGCGTGTCCAACAGCGACGCCAACCATGACATTCATCACCACAGTAGTAACAAGCGAATGCGCAGGGCGCCTGCTCTGATGTCCGCACACTCATCTCGTGCGCTGGACGATGGATAAGTACCGAGGGCACCTACTCCCGGTGGTGAACACCAAGCCACGGGAGAGAATGAGGCCTGTAGGTACTGTCACTCCTGGAGGTCACGGTGTCCGGGTCAGCAAACGTGACCAGACGGGACGAGCTGCACTACCACAACACGTCCGGAGACTACAGTCGAACTAACTGCGGCCACTAATGGAGATAAAAGTTATAATGATAACTGTGGCCATTATGCTGCTGCCACTAATAGAGCAAAGACTGCTCCAAAACAAGAAGGGGTGGCGGCTGCAGGTGTGGTTGCTGCTCCAAGCGGTAGACGATGTAGCCCTCGGAAATAGTAAGACTCGAATCCGTCGTCGATCCTACAATGTGAAGTGCGCGCACCAATCCACGGGCCCTAGGAAAACGCCGGTCCAGGACGTGTCTCGAAGCGAAGATCGCCGCCGACGACAGTCCGCTATCGGCGGAGAAGGCAAAACTGCAAGCTCTCGCACAACCGCCGCACTATGTAGTCGTCGATTCTCCTTTTTTTCGTTATTCTCTAGCCCTAAAGCCCCCTCTTATGTTCCTTTTTTTTCTTTTGCCCTCACCCTCCACCCCCTTTTTCTTGTAGTTCTCCCCTCTGCTATCCTTAAGCCCTCGCCTTTTTTTCTTCTCTTTTTATTTTTTGCTCGCTTTCAAGTGTACCCTTTTTCGTATTTTTTGTTACTCCCCCCCCTTTTCTCGATTGCCCATAAGGTGTGCGAACGGAGAAAATAAGGAGAGGGGGGGGGTGTCCGGCTTGTCCGGCCCTCCTTCCCGTGCACGCTCGCTCGTTCGCTCGCTCGCTGAGCGAGCGAGTGAGTGAGTGGGTGTGGGGGGAGAGGAGGGAGCGAGGGGAGGGGGGTCCTGTCCGCCCCTGTGACCCGGCCCCTCCGTCGGTCGGCCGACGGGGCCGACAAGGCCGAGGGGGCCCACGGGGCCGACAGGCCGAGGGGAGCCACGGGGCCGACGGGCCCCCTCCGAAGGGCCCCTCGGAGGGGCTCGTCGGGGTCCTCCGAGGGCCCCGTTGAGAAGGGGAAGAAAAGGGGGGGGGGTGCGGACGGGGCCGACAGGCCGAGGGGAGCCACGGGGCCGACGGGCCCCCTCCGAAGGGCCCCTCGGAGGGGCTCGTCGGGGTCCTCCGAGGGCCCCGTTGAGAAGGGGAAGAAAAGGGGGGGGGGTGCGGACGGGGCCGACAGGCCCCCTCAGAGGAGGGCTGCAAGGCCCTCCTTGAAGCGGCAGCAGCAGCTGCAGCGGCAGGTGCAGCTACTGCGGTTGTTGCTGCTGTTGCTGCTTCTGCTACTGCTGCTGCTCTGCGCATCTGCTGCTGCTTCTGCTGCTGCTGCTACTCTACGCAGCTGCTGCTGCTCTGTGTAGTAGCTGTTGCTGCTGCTTGCTGCTGCTGCCGCGGCTGCTGCTACTGCACGTTGCTACTGCTGCCATCGCTGCTACACGCTACTACTGCTGCCGCCGTTACTGTAGTAGCTGACTCTACTGCTGCTATATGATGTTGCTGCTGACACTACTTCTGCAGCGGCTGATGCGCTGCTGCAGCTTCTTTAGCCGCTACTGCTTCTGCTACACGCTGCTGCTGCACTCTGCTACAATTGCTGTCGACGCTACTGCATGCTGCTATTGTTGTTGCCGCAGTTGCTATTGCTCCTTTTCGCGGCTCACCGCCCCCGTGGCGTTCACTTACAATCGTTTCGCGCTCCCTCACGCTGCTATCGGCGTGGCGCCACGTGGAACGTTCTCTTTGCATTCTGCCCACTGCTGCTGCTTCTGCTGCTCACACGCCCCCCTGTGCTCTGATACCAAATTGGAAATAATTTTTAGGGCATGCATGTTGGAATGATGCTCCTCACCATGGCAGGAGTGACTCCAAAAAGGAACACCAAAAAGACAAGCCTTAGTGGCTTAGTGGTTAATGGTGTCCACCTCTAGAGGCAGGGGCCCGGGTTCAAGTCCCACAAGATGAAATTATGCCCTGCCTCAAGNTAGATCAGTGGCTATAAAATGCCACTGCTTGTTAGCCTTGATCAAGTGTTAATTCCCAGTCAATTGAGGCTAAAACTATTGCTACACTCCCTGACCAGATTTTGCCATCCTTGGAACCAGTTGCCTCCACAGTTTCAGTCTCTCCAAAAACAGTTGGTGGTGTGAACCAGCCACTGCTAGGGACCCTCCAGGGTGCACACTCACCCTCAGGCCAACAATGCAGGCCCATGCAAAAATGAACATGAGCTCTGTGTGTGAGTGCGATGGAAGACGAAAAGAATTCGGCTAAGTCTAGAACGCTGAATATAAAGAAGAAGGAGAGTTTACAAATGAGCCCCTAGCGGGCTTATATAGGGGTGCTGGCAGCTAACCGCACCGGGCCCCATCACCCTTGCTGAACTCAAATGAGTCAACAGGGAGAAGACACTGCATACACCATGAGAGCAACAAAGGTGGTCTCCTCAAGGCACTGGAACAGCTCTTAGAGTGTTTGGGTCTCGACCACCGAGAAAATATGAGCAGTGCCAAAAAAATCTCGAAATCAACGTCCAGACATCACAGACAGCTTTCTGGTAAACGGAAGCCCCACAACAGCCATCGGGTCTCCTTGTCACACCGGTACAGTCCACCGGGTGCGCGGGTCTCAACCCAGTGAGAAAACTCTCCTACCTCCTGACAAGCCCACATGGCTGCCGGAACGCATCGATCGCGTCTCGCCGGCGCTGTCGTAGGTGCTGGAGAAGTCTCGGTGCAGTCCGGAGGCCCGTCGTGTCGTCACGCCCTCCTCTGCCATATACCCCGAATGTGGGAACATGGATAAACTAGCACAGTCGGTCGTGACGGGTGGAAGCCACACAAACCAACATAGATGACAACCATTCAGATGCAATGCAACTGGAGTGTCGTCTGGTGGAGCCAAGGCACGATAAGGCTCGCAACTTGTTGGAGCCTCCTCCCTCCAATGTGCTCAGCTTTGTCGGTAGACCTCCTCGATGGTCGTACAGCCGGCAATTGTTGGCGCTGCATATGCTATCTACATGCGTCTAGTGCTGGGTTCGACTGCATTGTTGCATTCGCAACGCTGTATTATACATAAGGTGCAAGTTTCATGGTTTTCGAGCACTGTCGTTACCAGCGACTAGCAGAGACGCCACCAGGGTTTAGGTGGCCATAACTCTTAATAGCTATTTTAAGCTGATTCCCACCGCACGACTGCGTTTACAACGACAGTGTTATAATATGGTATAATTTCCAGGAAAAACGGACGACGCCTCGCTTTTGGGCTCCCGCCGTCTGGCAGGGCTCACCAAGAAAACCCTGCTTGCCTGGTCCTCTTTCTGATTGGCTGGTTAGTTGAGTAACAAGCTCTACAGAGCTTGGGGGAGCTAGGACTTGGAGGGGTCTCCCATTGTTGCTTATTCTCACTTCTTAATCGGTCATTTCCAGTTCTCAGCTGCTTTCTGGCGCTAACATTGGCGCTCACGTCTCTGAGTTTCGAACCCAAAGCACTCAGACTTCAACTCTAGAGCGATAGATTGAGGGGACAGCAGACTAGGCAACGAGCGTGGAAGCTCGCACACTGCATCGACAACACAGCTGCCCCATCTGGCGCATTAGAACAGTTTCTAGCTGTACCTTCCTCCATGGTAGGAAGGTGCACCTGTAGGGGTAGCGGGGTATGCACATGACATAGCGTCCGTGCTCCTTGACGGACTCTATCGGGGACCCATGACATAAAAATGGAGCAAGTCGAAGGGTGCGGATGCACGAGAGGCGGACAGGGGGTAGGTAGACTGGTGCATCTTCCCCTGAGCACAAACAATGCACTTAGTGGGACACGGCACTAGAAATGAGTCTGGATCAAGACCCTTGGCTGGCTGCGTGCAAAGCATGCTATCGATAGCAACAGAGTGGACGTGGCAAAGGTGGCGGTACAGGAGATGTGTGTGCTGTGGAGAGAGCGAACTTGTGACAAACACATGGTAGCTACACCTGGCAGCTACACCTGAACCTTCCTCCATCTCCACGCTACCGCTAGGTCTTTTGTCTTCGACAGAAGAGCAATGTTGCTCCCACCATTAGAAACTGGCTGGTCCATGCTCAGCACGAGTGTGGTTGCCCTCTCCGCCGCTTCCACTCTGGTCGTGGTGGTGAGTTTATGGGGGAGACCACACTCTTCATCGCATCCCAAGGTGTCCATCACGAGACGTCGGCGCCGTACACGCCAGCCCAGAACGGTGTCTCTGAACAGTGGAACTGTACCATGGCTGACGCCGTCCGCACCATGCAGGTCGAGTCTGGTCTCTCCGATGGCTTCTATGTCGAAGCCATGACCTACATGACGTTGGTCTGGAATCGGATTCCTCACGGACCTCTTCCCTACTAGTCCACACGATGCCAGCATTGGTGTGGCAAGCGCACCGATCTTCGCCCGGCTCGTATCTGGGATTGCGTGGCCATCGTGTGGTTGCATATCCCACACTAGGGCAGCAAACTCGAACCTCGTGGATGACCCTACAGCTTCCTTGGCGTCTCGCATCTAACCAAGGCATGGTGCTTCTAGGATCTTTTCGGGCACTGCAGAGTCGACACACAGGACGCCCTCTTCTTTGAGGACCTATTTCCCCACGATCTCGTTCCCTCCGGCGCGTTGATGTTCCTCCCGTTGCCTGGGGGAGTGGTGGATCCGTCCTCCGTTCAGTCCCGTCCGTGCGTCCCATCGTCTAGGCCCGCTGACCCCTCAAGGGCTGGCTGCCCCGTCCGTGTCCACCAGACCCTCTGGGCTGGCTGCCCCAACCGTGTCCGTTAGCCCCTCTGAGCCGGCTGCCCCATCCGTGTCCGCCAGCCCCTCCGGGCCAGCTGCCCCGTCCGTGTCCGCCAGCCCCTCTGGGTCGGCTACCCCATCCGTGTCCGCCAGCCCCTCAGGGACGACTGCCTCGTCCCTATCCGTCAGCCCCTCTGGGTCAGCTTCCCGGCACATGTTCGCCAGCCCCTCAAGGCTGGCTACCCCGTTAGTGTCAGTTAGTCCCTCTGGGTCGGCTTCCCCCTCTGTGTTCGCCAGCCCCTCTGGGCCGGCTTTCCCACCTGTGTCCGCAAGCCCCTCAGCGCCGACATCACCGCCCATGTCCGCTAGCCCCTCAGGGCCGGCTGCCCTGTCCATGTCAGCCACCTCCACCGGGCTGGCTGCCCCAGCTAAGTCTGCCACCTCCACCGGGCCGGCTGCCCCATCAATGTTGACGCGCTAGACACGTGGTCCGGGAGGTAGCCTCCAACCAAGGCTGACATTGAGTACTCAGGCTGCCTCCTCACGCCCTCTGGTGCCACGACCCCCTGTCACCCCACGAGGTTCCATGCCTCCTAGCAGAACCACTCCCCCAGTCGTGAGTGGGGACCCTTGCACCAAGGCGCTTGGCCTGGCCACTTTGGCATTCATTACTGACCTGCATCCGGGGTCGGCTTTAGGCTATGCCTTGCTTCATTAGGAGTACCGACGCGTCGTTGCGGCCACACTCACGCACTTGCCACCTGGGGCACGCGACACACTCGTCCTTACAATCCATCCCAAAGAGTGACCAGTGGACCCATCCACCTTATGTGAGGGCCGTGCATGTGTGTAGGCTACACATTGGGAGGCTACATGCACCGAGGAACTTGCCGCGATCAAGCAACATCACGTCTACGAGCTTGATGACCTTCCCCCTAACCAAAAGGCTATCGGCGCCAATTGGGTCCTCCAGCAAAAGTGGAAGCCAGACGGGTCACTGGACAAGTACAAGGCCCGTCTTACAGCCAAGGGGTTTGCTCATATCCCGGGGTCAATTGTGACTAGATATTCACCCTAGTTGGTCGTTTCTCGACTATCCGAGCATTGTTCAGCCTGGATGCCCAGCACGGGTGGGAGCTGCATCAGATGGATGTGAGCAATGCCTTTCTTGTTGGCTCTCTGGAGGGTGAGGAGCTCTACATGGTGTAGCCCCTTGGCTTTGATGATGGCTCCGGCAAGGTCTGGATGTTGCAGAAGGCCCTTTACAGCCTGAAGCAGTCACCGTGCTGCTGGAAGCAGGAGATCAGTTGCACGCTTCTGAGCGGTGGCCTCCTCCGAAGAACTGCCGACCTCTTACTGTTTATCATTCTGTAAGGCCAGCCCTTCGTCGATGTCATGGTCTATGTTGACGACCTACTCATCACGTCGCTGGAGGCAGCTGCCATCCAGGGGGTCAAGGACCTGCTGCATGCTGCCTACCAAATGAAGGACCTCGGGTCATCTAGATTCTTTCTGGGTATGGAGCTTGAGCATCATAGCTCCGTGGGCATCCAGCACGTCCATCAGGCTGCCTACGTCTAGACCCTGTCAGGGCGCTTCACTGAGGACCTGCCCCTCGTGCCGAGAGCATCCTCACCCATGTCACCCGATGGTCAGGCGATGCTCAAGAGTCGTGACCCAGTCATGGTGGGGGAGCCAGTCGATGTGACCACGGACTTGCATGTCATCGGGTCACTGATATTCCTGGCAACGATGACGTGTCCAGACATTGCGTTCGCCGTCAACCTCCTGGCATAGCTCTCTCAGGAGCCACGTTACCTTCACTTCAAGGTCGCGATCCGAGTACTACGTTATGTCATCTCAAATCCACGGTGAGGCCTCATGTTCCGCTGGAAACCATCTGTTGTTGTGGTAGGCTACACGCATAGTGACTGGGCCGGCAGTCTGGAAAGTAAGAGTAGCACTGGCTGGATCTTTCGTGTTGGCGATACGACTGTCAACTAGCGCAGCGGCAAGCAAGGCTGCATTGCACCCAGCACTACAGAGGCTGAGTATGTGGCACTTGGATCTGGTGTGTGGGAGAGCGTGTGGCTGCGTTGCCTGTCATCCGAGCTGCGTCAGTCAGTTTTGTCCATGACGTTGCACTGTGACAATGAGAGTGCCATGGCCATTGCTAACAATGACGACATGCATCACCCTCGCACAAATCATATCAATGTTGAGTATCAGTATGTGCATTCCTTGTTGCATGAAGAAAGCATTAGCATTGTGTGGATTGAGACGCCACGACAGTTGGCTGACTTCTTGACCAAGGCACTGAAACGTAACTCGTTCAAGAGGACTATGAGTGTGGTTGGTGTGTTTTCGTGAGGTCCACTCTCTTTCCTTCTCTCTTCCCCTGCCCGCTTGATCTTGACGTTCTCTACCCATCCATGTGCACTTCACCAGTGAGTCATGGGGGGGTGTTGGTTTTTCACACATCTCCCATCGTACTCTGTTATGTCCTCCCGTCTTGTGTACATCGGCGTGTAGATGAAAAAGGGTAAGATGCGACGCTGTTGGAGTGTCTTCTTGTGGAGCTGACTTATGATGAGGCCCAATCGCAGTTTGCTAGAGCCTCCTCCCTCAACCGTGTTTAGCTCCATCGGCAGACCTCCTCGACAGTCGTATCGCTGGCAGTCTCTGGCACTACATATGCTACCTATGTGCGTCTAGTGCTGGGTCTGACTGCACTGTTGTATTTGCAGCATTGTATTATACATAGGGTCCGAGTTTCATGGTTTTCGGGCACTGTCGGTACCGGCGACTAATATAGACGCCACTCGGGTTTAGGTGGCCATAACTCTTGATAGCTATTTTTCTATTTGATTCTGACCGCACGATTGCGTTTGCAATGGTAGTATTATGGTATGGTCCAATTTTCAGGCAAAACAGATGACGCCCGGGTTTTGGCTGTCGGCCGTCTGGCAGGGCTCACAAAGAAAACCCTGCATGCCAGTAAATGGTCCTTTTTTTATTGGCTGGTTAGTCGGGTAACGAGCTCTACAGATCTGGGGGGGAGCTAGAAGTTGGAGAGGTATCCCATTGTTGCTTATTCTCACTTCTTAATCAGTCATTTCCAGTTCTCACCTGCTTTCTGGTGCCAACATTGGCGCGCGCGTGTCTGAGTAACAAACCCAGAGCACTCAGATTAGACCCTAGAGTAGCAGATTGAGGGGGCAGCAGACTAAGCAATGAGTGTGGAAGCCCGCACGCTGCATC
>SZWC01002403.1:90281-108530 GCA_023375785.1 Penium margaritaceum
CTTAAACGGTCCTCAGTCACTACAATCTGCCGCTACAACGCTTGGAGCACTTTGCTCCATTCAGCTCCGCTCTCCTGTAGTGGCTTGCAACTCCAAGACGCAACAGGCCCTGGCATCTTTTGCTCACAGCACCTAGCGGCAGGCACACATCTTGGCTGCTTCTACAGCCATAGCAGCAGCCATACTGGATTCACGGCCCATTGACGGCCCTCCAGACTAGGAGCTTGACTCCCCTCATACAGTTGCATGCTACACTGACCACAGGTGGGAGGACCCTCGCCTCTTCGACCCTCCTTCACCCCAAGACAATGACACACCGTTGTGGTTCCACATGCTCGACACACCCCATTGGCGCGAGGAACTTGCTGAACTGGACGAGAGGGAGACGACTGAGCGTGAAGAGGACATCAATTGGCAGGTTTACGGCAGACGACCTGCCTCCATTGCCACCAAATCTCTCAAACATGCGACCTCCTCACGACCCACAGTCGTCCAACACTATAGCTACTCCCGATCCCACATCTACTTCATCTCCCACAACAGCTGCATCAACTAGGCTGTCGCCAACTCCAGAGGTACCCGGGGTGATCCCCATCCTCCCAGTTCACACCGACTCCATCGGCCTGGCAGGTGCCATTCTTAACGCAGCTGTAGGAGTTGTAGCAACCTTTGCCGCCACTACTTGCGCATGCAAAGCTCTGACACAGACAGCGTGGGCCGTGCCGCCAACGCATACACACACACAACAACATCTCTCACAATGCTTGTACCCACAACCGCTAACATTGCTACCCAGATCACAGCAGCAGCAACCTCCGTTGCCACTGCATCATCGTCCGTCGCAGACTCAACTGCAGCCGCCGTCGGCTCCATTCGCGCTTCCACACTAGCTAGAGTCCTGACCCCCACCGGTGCCTCTCGGGAGCTCACACCTCACGTCACCACAGGGGTCCTTGTTGCGTCAGCATCAATGGCGGTTGCCAGAGGAACAGTCATAGGCCTTCTCAGCCTCATTGTGGCAGTCGCAGGGTGGATTGCTGTCCTCTTCTCATCAGCTGCTGTAGTGGTGGCTCCTCTCTTTGCATTGCTACCTTGCCACAATTCGGTGAGAAACCTCGTCACTTTCATTGCTTAGCCATTCTTCATCTCATTCCCTCTTTTTGCTCACTCGTGCAATGCCATGACCAGAGGAGACAATAGAGGCTCTCCAAGGTGCCCTTAGTGAGGCCCAGGCGGCACGTCGTAAAGCAGAGGATGCCATGCAACAGAATCGTGAGGCACAACAGGATTTAGCCGCCACGGTAGCAGGGTTAGTCATAGAGCATCTAAGGGCTTTCCCAGGCCTTGCTGCTATTCTCCCTGCTGATGAAACTGCATCTGCTGACTCATATGTGCCTCCGAGTGGTGCTGTCCCCAACTCTTCTTCTCTCGCTCTCTTAGCAGCCACACTTGCTTGGGTCCTTCTCCCTGGATGGCAAAAGGACTTCGAGACACCACCACCGTAGTTTACCTCCAAACTCACTTTCACCTCATGGGAAACGCGCTTTAGCGTGTGCGCCCAAGGGGAACTGCTGTGGGAGTACTACTCCCCTCCAAAGCCATCCTTTGTGCTACAACCAGTAGAGGCAGCCCGGGCCATTTGTGCTCTCATCAATGCAGGATCCAAAAGCCTTCTTGATGACATTGGTACATATAATGCAGGTCTAACACGAGGCACACCTGATGACCCTGTCAGTGCCTCCGCCCTCATTCATCGTCACAAGAAAGTCACTGGGCATGCAGCCCAGAGTGCTCTGACGGTACAATTTAACATACTGTAGATGCGGGCTGATGAGACATCGGACGAGTATTGGACGCACAGTCTGCGCTTACTACGCGACCTGGGCAAGGCTGCTCCTGGTCCCCTGTCTGCCTGTTTGTCCATCGTCGCGGGTCTCATCCCTGAACTCTCAGATATCTACCTTCACCTCTCCCAGGCAAAGCTCGAGCGCCTTGCTTTTGCTCCGCTCCCTACGGACATTTTGCCAGGGATTGGACCCCTCTATGATTTCACTGCTTCACGCCTCACAGATTGGTGGAACAGTCCGCAGAACAAGCGCATGCATCGTGCTGTCCTCGCTGCACTTACCACCTCCCATCCAGTTCTCCAGCTACCGCCACCTCACCCTCAGTTTCCCCTTCTCCTGCGGCAGCTCACTCCACTCAGGCTGCTTCTAGGGGCGAAGGTGGTGGCTCCAATTGTGGGGGTGGCCGTGGAGGTGGGAAAGGGCGTGGGGGTTACCGAGGTGGTAAGCCATCCTCCAGCTCCACCACCAACATCGATGTCAACTGCTGGAACTGTGATGCCTCTGGCCATTCAGCGCCCAAATGTCCTACGCCACGTGATGATGCCCTTCTGGCCTCCTACATGCGTGCCCATTGGGCGCGCACAGGCGTCACCTCCTCCTCAACAACAGTGGCAGTGACGGTGGCATCTCCCTCACCTTCTTCTTTGGCCTCAGCTCTCACCACCACCTCTGCTCCCCTTCAGCCGTTGCCTTCACCAACCGGTCCTGGGGGCTGGATCCGACCCCCCACCGGTCCCTCCTACTATGGTCCTCCGTCCTCAGACTACTCCGCACCCTCCTGGACGCATGACGACAGCCATATCTCTGATCGCTCCTCCGATCGCTCCTTTGACCACCGCGGCGAGGAGTGTGTTCTTGAGCGGCGCCTGGTGGAGCTCCTCCACCTTCGATCTCAGGGAGGTGAGAGTGTGAGTGGCCCATGTTGTGTGTCTGTTTGTAAGTCTGACGCCAACCTTTGTGGTGCAGTATCTGGGAGTGTTCAGGGGGCCCTGCCTGATGCATGTGATTGGTTTGAGGACTGGCAGTCTTACACGTTCCCCACTCGTCTTGGTGCCCCCTCCTCTCTGTCTCTTCGTGGCACTATCATTGTCTGTCTCATCCTCCCCACTACTTGTGCAGCCCCCAGCCTCTGGATCATTGATTCTAGGGCCACCAATCACACAAATTCCTGTCGCTCCTCCTTTGTCTCCCTTGGCCCTGTCGGCTCTGTTCATTCTGTGCGCACTGGCTTCGGCCAACTCCTCCCCGTACACGGTGTTAGTGTCGTTCGTTTTATTTGTCCTCGAGGCACCGTATATCTCCCTGATGTGCTGTACATCCCGGATCTTGAGGTCAGCCTGCTCTCTGTGAGCACCCTTGACGACCAAGGCATGGACTTCTTGTCCAGCCGAGGCCTCACCTCGATTTCTCTCTGCTCATCCGGCCGTGTTGTTCTGCACGGCATGCGCTGTGATCATCTGTTTTGTGTTCCGCTTTCCCTGTCCTCGTCTTCCACTGCCTATGCTCTTGTTCATGTGGCACCCTCCTTGTCTCCCGCTCACGTTGACCTCTTGCATCCTCGGCTTTGCCACATTCATCTTGCTGCCATCCAGTGCCTCCTCCGTCTTTAGCTTCTTGCGGGCCTGGACCCCGCCACCTTTGCACCTCCTTGCTCCTTGCATTGTCTTGACTGTGCCAGTGGCAAGATGCACCTGTCTTCGTTCTCCACATCTGAGTCCAAGTCCTCCCACCCTCTTGACCTTGTCCGTGCCAGTGTTGTGGATCCTTTTCCCCATGACTTCCTTGGTGGTCTCGGTTGCTATGTTCTTTGCTTGAAGGATGACTTCTCCCAGAACCGTTGGGTCTTTGCTCTTTGTCACAAAAGTGATGCTACAGATGTCCTCGAAGTGTGGCTTCCTCAGGCCAAATGGGCTTGTCTTCATTCCCTGCGCGTGTTTCACAGTGACAGAGGGGGTGAGTTCTTTGGTCCCACCTCTCGCTTCATTGAGTCTCGTGGTGTTGGTATTGAGTTGGTTGCTCCCTACCTCACAGGAAAACGGCGTGTCTGAACGCTGGAATTGCACGCTTGCTGATGGCGTACGCACACTTCTCTCTGCCTCCGGTCAATCCCCGTTGTTCGTATTTGAGGCCATGCCTTCCATGACATGGGTCTGGAACCGGGTTCCTCATGGCCCTCTTCCTCACACCGTCACCCCATTCGAGCGCTGGACGGGTCAGCGGGCCGACCTCCGCCTTGCTCGTGTGTGGGGGTGTCTTGCCTCCGTCTGGCTCATTGCCGACCAACGGCCTGGTAAGTTGTCCCCCCGATGTCGCCTATGTGTCTTCCTTGGTGTCTCTAAGGCGTGGCGTTTTTGGGATCCCTCCCAGAGTTGTGTCATTGAGTCCCGGGACGTGCTGTTCTTTGAGCACTTGTTTGAACGTGACACTCCTCGCTTCGGCGGGTCCCGCTCTCTACCTTCTCAGGGTGGGGATGGCTCTCTCCCCTCTTAGGTGTCTTATCTCCACTCCGTGCATCCCTCGGTTTAAGCTGCCTCATCCGCTCCCCTGGGGCCCTTTGCCTCCTCCATTCCTACCCCTCTGTCTGGCCCGGAGCCGTCAAATTGCACTGCTCCTATGTCTTTCTTTTCTTCTGCTTCTCCACCCTTTGGTTACTCTAAACCCTCTGCCCATTCGGAATCGCCTTCTGCCTCTGAATCCATCTCTCTTCCCATGTCTCCTGACCGATCTGAGCATTCTGCTCCCTCTATCTCTTCTACTCCTCCTGCCGCCGTGCACCCACGCTCTCTTACTCCATCTCCTCCGCCACCCTCACGGACTCAGTCCATCCCACCTGTCTCACCCTACATGCGTGGCGGTTGCCTCAGGGCTCTCCCTTCTCAATCTCACCCTGTGTTCTCTGGTGACCCTGGTCTCCAAGCTCTTGGTCTCACGACCTTTGGCCTGTCTGCAGCTATCTCTGTCGCTCATCCCAGCAATTCCCTTGCCTAATCCCTTGTTGAATAGGAGTTCCACTCAGCTCTCTTGTCGTT
This sequence comes from Penium margaritaceum, assembly GCA_023375785.1. Classification (NCBI taxonomy): domain Eukaryota; kingdom Viridiplantae; phylum Streptophyta; class Zygnematophyceae; order Desmidiales; family Peniaceae; genus Penium; species Penium margaritaceum. The sequence continues at coordinate 95,158 of SZWC01002403.1, forward strand.
TGTAGCTGGGTATGTCGCCTCGTGCTTTGCTGCTACTGGTCTCTTTCCCCTTCCGCCTGAACCATTGACTATAGAGGCGGCGCGCACGGCAACTGATTCCTCTCTCTGGGGACAAGCCATGAAGGCTGAACTCAATGCCCTCTCAGAGCACAATGTGTATGAACTTGTGGACCTACCACCAGACCACAAAGTTGTTGTGGCCAAATGGGTGTACCGTCGCAAATTGAACCCATATAACACCGGTGAGCGGTACAAGGCCCGCCTCACTTCAAAGGGATTCTCCCAAATCCCTGGTGTTGACTTTGACGAGACGTTTGCACGAGCCGGTCGCTACACGACTGCCAGAGCATTACTCACCCTAGTTACACAGCATGACTAGGAGCTGGAGCAGATGGATGTCAACAATGCCTTCCTGCATGGTAAGTTAGATGAGGTGATTATATGGTTCAGCCACCCGGTTTCTCCGATGGGACAAACCGTGTGTGGCGACTGTGCAAGGCACTCTATGGGCTGAAGCAGTCCCCACGCTACTGGAACCAAGAGATCACGGCGACCCTGGAAAAAGGGGGCTTCCAAAGGAGTCCAGTAGACCCCACTCTATTCCTCAGTGCCCCCATTAAAGTGTTGGTTACCATTATGGTCTATGTCAATGATCTTCTCATTGCATCTCCTGACGTTGCATCCGTCACTGCTACCAAGTTCCTACTATAGTCAGCATACAAAATAAAAGACCTTGGTCCGGCCGGTGTCTTTCTGGGCATGGAGCTAGAGAGTGATTGCGCATGTCACACTCTGCACATGCACACGGTTGTGTATGTTCACAGCCTGGGGGAGCGCTTCGGTCCTCTTCTCACTGCCATCCCCACTGCGTCCATGCCCATGACTCCCTCGGGCCAATCACTACTGAAATCCTCAGACGTCTCAAAACTGGAGGAGACAATGGATGTGGTTGACCACTCTAGGTCTTTGGCTCACTGACGTACCTTGCCACCACCACACATGCTGATGTTGCCTTTGCTGTCAACTTTTTGTCCCAATTCTCTCAGTGTCCCTGTGAGCGGCATTTTAAGGCTGCCTTGCGAGTCGTGCGTTATGCACTTTCCTCACCACGTGTCGGTTTGTACTTCTGTGCATAACCCTCACTTGTGGTTGATGGCTTCATTGACAGTGACTAAGCACATGACTTTGATACACGCAGCAGAACAGGGTACATTTTCATGGTTGGTGGGACCGCCGTTTCTTGGAAGAGCGGCAAACAAGGGTGTGTTGCCCACAGCACAGCCGAGGCTGAGTTTGTTGCTCTTGGTGCAGGCACGTGTGAGGTTGTCTGGCTGTGTCGCCTGCTGTAGCAATTGCGTGTCCCCATCCGTTGCACCACTCTGCGATGTGACAATCAAAGCACAAAGGCCATTGCCGAGAACAGTGGCATACACCAGTCATGCACTAAGCACATCAATGTTCATCACTTCATTCGTGAGTGCATTGCTGCTAGCATTGTCTAGGTTGCTTAGGTGGACACACGTTCTCATAGAGCAGACTTCCTCACCAAGGCCCTCAGTCAAAATGTCTTCAAGAGTGCTGTTCAAGTCGTTGGTTTCATGTGTCCCCATGACCCAGGTTGAATTATGCTATGAGTCTCACATCTCATCCTGATGTGATTTCATGTGTGTGGGGTGTCTGCCTACGGGTCATGGGGGAGTGTTGAAGTTCGTTGGCCACTCACATCGCTATGCCCTCTTGTCTCCTATTACTCCATGCACACACATGTACAGAGTAACTGACGTGGCCTCACCTGGAAAGTCATCAAGAGATCCTACCATGATTTGCGTCTTTGGCGACATGCCACAACTACCTCACCGAGGAGTGCCTTCTGGCACATGCATGATCATGGCTTGACTCTCTATCTTTGATGCGGGAGATGCTAGAGCGCGTACACTCTCACTGTCGTGCCCTGCATCATGTTTACTTGCCTTGAGTGGTTTTGGGGGAGCTACATTTCCCGGGTGCTGATCCTTAGGGGGCCACCACGCTGGGTTCACCCGTGCATCGGTGAGTAGCCGCTGCTTGTTTTAATACCAAGTAGTCGGGCTCAACCCCCGAGTGGCCGGTGTGGGCTTGCTAGGGTATCTCGCTCGCTGCGAGTGCACGTTCACCGGTTGCTAAGTCTCGTTCACTCTCCTCCTCAATTTTTTTCTCGGTTCTATACCCGAGGTGTTAAGGCAAGAGTTCTCCGCATCCATGGTGCTCTGTGTGCTCTCTCGTGCCTTGTTGCTACTTCAAACACACGTGCCCTAGGAAGTTGCCAAGTAACTACACTAAGCACTGGTGAGCACGCACTCACGTCGAGCATCACGCTCGGGTGAGCAAGTGCTCCCACCCAAGGGTCGAGCCCGACCACTTGGATTAAACCGAGGGTGGCTACTCAGCAGTGCACGGTCCAGACCGGCACATTGGTCCGCGAAGGATCAGAAATCGGGAAATATTTAACTCCCCCAAAACACTCAAAGGCAAGAAACTATGATCCAGGGCACGGCAGTGAGAATGTACAAACCCTAGCATCTACCACATCACAGAATCATAGAAAGTCGTGAAGTGGCCATGTGTGCGCCAGAGGACACTCCTAGGTCCAGTAGTAGCTTCATGATGCCAGAGACTCCAGTCAAAGTGGGCCCGCATGACGTCTTTCCAGGAGAGGCCATTGTCACTTAATCTGTACATGTATGTGCAGAGTGTGGGAGACAAGAGGGTATAGAGCTATGAGTGACCAACGGACCTCGATACTCCTCCAGGACCCGCATGCAAGCAATCCACACACATGAAGAGAACAACAAGGAGTGAACAAGAGTACCAGAGATGCACCATGCAAATCAACCTGGGTCATGCGGATAGATGAGACCAACACATTGAACATCACCCTTGAAGACATTTCAACTGAGGGCCTTGGTGAGAAATTCTGCTCTCTGAGATTGTGTATCCACCCAAGCAATTTGGACAATGCCAGCAGCAATGCACTCAAGAACAAAGTGATACTCCACGTTGATATGCTTGGTGCGTGAGTGATGCATGCCATTATTCTCGGCGATGGAATTTACACTTTGGTTGTCACAACGCAGAGTGATGCACCAGATGCGAACACGCAATTGTTGCTCTTGCCTGCACCAAGAGAAAAATACTCAGCCTCAACAGTGCTATGAGCAACACACCCTTGTTTGCCGCTTTTCTAGGAGATTGCAGTTCCACCAATGAGGAAGACGTATCAAGTTTGGCTTCGTGCATAAGATTCATGTGCCCAATCACTATCTGTGAAACCGTCCACCACAATTGAGGGTTGTGTACGAAAGTACAACCCAACACGAAGGGTGGACAGGGCGTAATGCACTATCCGTAGTGCAACCTCAAGATGGTGCTCACGGGGGCACTAGGAGAAATGAGACAAGAAGTTCACAGCAAACGCTACATCAGCACGCATTGTGGTGGCAAGGTACATCAGTGAGCCAATGACCCGGAGGTCGTCGGTTACATCGACCATTCCCCCCAGCTTGGATAGCTCCAGAGACTCTAGTAGGGACTGGCTAGATGGTGTCATAGGCGTGGACGATGTAGGAATTGTTGTGAGAAGCGGTCCGAAGCGCTCCCCAAAGCTGCACACATACGCAACTTGGTGAATATGCAGGGTGCGATGTGCACGATCACGCTCCAACTCTATGCCCAAGAAAACACAAGCCGGACCAAGGTCCTTCATCTTGTATGCAGTTTGGAGCATGGAATTTACAGCCGAAACAGACACGGCATCAGGGGAGGCAATGAGAGGATTGTCTACATAGACAAGGATGGCGACAAGTGGCTTGGTGGGAGCACTGAGGAATAGGGCAAGATCCACAGTACTTCTTCGGAAACCTCACTTTTCCAGGGTAGCTATGATTTCTTCGTTCCAGCAGTGTGGGGACTGCTTCAGGTCATAGAGAGCCTTGCACAGGCGCCACACTCGGCTAGTTCCATCAGAGAAGCCGGGCGGCTGCACCATATACGACTCCTCGTCCAACTTGCCATGGAGGAAGGCATTGTTGACATCCATTTGCTCTACCTCCCAGTCATGCTAAGCAAGGCTCAGAAGAGCCCTAACCGTGCTGTAGCAACCGATTGGGGCAAAAGTTTTGTCAAAGTCAACACCAGGGATTTTAGAGAACCCTCTTGCAGTGAGGCAAGCCTTGTACCGTTCAATAGTTTTATCAGGGTTCAGCGTGCGACGGTACACCCACTTGGCTGCAACTGCCTTGAAACTTTATTGGAGGTCCACGAGCTCGTAGACACCGTGCTCAGACAGTGCGTTGAGCTTGGCTTTCATGGGATTCTCCCACAAGATTAAATGAGAGGCCATGGGGGCTGCGTGCACAGTCAACGGTTTGGACGGAAGAGGAGAGAGACCAGAAGTAGCAAAGCACAAGGCAACATACCCAGCTACATACGAAGGGAGAGCTGAAACTCTTGTTCAATGAGAGAGTAGCCAAGTGTTGTGTTGGGGTGCACCACGGAGGTAGCCACAGATAGCGTAGAGGTTGCAAGACCAAGAGCACGGAGACCAGGGTCCCCGGAGACAACAGGGTGCGACTGAGATGGAAGCGTCCTGAGACGACCACCACGTGTGTAGGGTGAGACTAGGGGGATAGAAGGGACACGTGCTGCAAAGGAGGGGGCAGCAGAGCGCGGGTGCACCGAGACTGAAGGAGACGAGTCAGCTGTAACAGAGGGCTCATATAGGACAGTAGACGGCGCGGACAAGGCACCAGTTTTAGAGAGAGGGGAGGAGGCAGAGGGTGAGCTAGCAGAGGGCTCAAGAGAGTCGGAAGATTGAGAGACAGGGGACGTCACAGGCGGAGGGAGGTCCAAGGGCACAGTGGAGGCCAAGGAATGAGGACCCAAGGAGGGAGAGGAGTCCAGGGGCTCGGAGGAGACAGGGGATGTCGAGGGATGCACGGAGGGGAGAGTAGCAGACCCAAAGGTAAGAGGACCACTCCCACCAGAAGAGGGCGGATAGAGGGACCCACCAGAACGGGAGGTGTCACGCTCGAACAGGTTTTCAAAGAAAAGAGCCTCGCGAGACTCAAGGACACGACAACGTGAAGGGTCCCAAAAGCACCAGGCTTTGGAGAACAAGGAGAATCCAAGAAAGGTGCACAAGCAGCCACGGGCAGACAGTTTGCTATCCCTTTGGTCCGCTGGGATCTACACAGGAGTAAGACACCCCCAGACGTGAGCAAGGCGGAGGTTGATAATTATCTCGTGTACATATACCCTCTCCATTGTGGCCATGAGTGTGCAGGACGTGCTGAATCAGAGAGTGGAGGCGACACACAGTGAGCGCATGCATCACCAGTGGACTGGCAATACCCTTGTCCACGTTCCACGTGCTCGCTCCCCTCCTGGGCAGCAGTGCCCCAGCTCCAACCGGCACCGACCAGACACTACTCCAAGATTTGTTCTATTTGAGTGCTAGAGCTGTCACTTCGGGTGACCTAGTTTAGACTCACATGTGACTTGAGGTTAGTTCTGACTGGCATAGATGAGTTCCAAACTCGGACTGGTTCGGTGAGGCGTTTTGGGTCTCGAGTGGCTTTCTGCCCTTGCATTTGGATGAGTACCGGCGAGCTTCACTCGCCAGTTGACGTGTGAGCTTGGTTAGCAAGCCTCACTTGTAGGAACTCTGTCTTGTCTCACTACCTACTTTGTAACTATGGCGACGGCCATGGCCGCTATACAAACCCAAGTCTAGCTCCCTGGAAATTGCACCATTTCAAGTGAGAACAGTCCCATTAGAACCGCAGCCCTTCCCTCATGGTATCAGAGCCCTGATTGCAGGCCGTGAGGAAAATTGCAAGGGGCAAGAAAGAGACTGGAGCCCCGGCATTAGGGGCGGAGCTGAAAGACTGTGGCGGATCTGACTACCGCAGCAGCAGGCCGTAGCCGCTGAGGTAGCGCGCGCAAGGACAGACAGACCTCACAAGGTTTGCGTGCTCCTACAGTGCCACGTGGAAGCACCCCAAGGGAAGGGCGAGGGCCGCTAGCATCTGCCGTCGAGGGCCGATGAGGAGACCCATCGGTTGACAAGGGACTTGGCCGATGGCAGCCGAGAATCTCAGCCAAGACTCGCAGCCAAGATTCTTGGCTCGAGAGGACCTGCAACCAACCCAAAAAAAAGGAACAAAACAAAGGGAAAACAGCATCGCATAGGTGAGAGGAGTCACCAGACAGCACAACCGCTGAAGTTTTTTCAGATCCTTCTCATTCCTCGGCGGTGCAGGTCTAACGCCAGGGGACAGGAGACCGGCCGCGTAACAAAGCAAAGGGATGAGTGCCACCGGATCTGTGCCGGGTGGCAATGCCACCCCAAATGCAAATCAACCTGCTAGGAGCCAACCGGCAAATCAACCAACCGTGACGATGGGCACAGTGACCTGGGATGAATTGACCAAGGTGATGGCTCACAAAGATTTTTCGCCGCCACCACTAGGCACAAGATGTTTTCTTGCATGGAAGCATATTTTCCTTGCATGGGCGGCGTAGCACGGTCTCAAGGAGTTGTATCTCTCCTTGCCGGCCAATGACGTCGAGGATTGTACCCTCCTACGCGCCTTCAACGCCCTTACTCGGGCCCTTCCGGATGAGCAGGCGTACGCAATCCGCCACCTCCATTTTGGTGGCAAAGGGGAAGATCCAACCTATCCTCGCAGCGGAGCACCTCGCCCATACGAGGCATGGCAGCACCTCGCCACCCGCCAAGAAGAACAGGGTATGGCCTTGGTGATCTCACTCCGCGACAGGCTGCGCCAGCTGTACCCTAAGCCAAGAGCACCAATAGCGGAGTATTGGGATGTGACGATGGATATCTGTCGTCGGATATTGGGGCTCGGCGCGCCGTGCTCCATGCTGGAGTGGCTTGACCCAGTCCTTCTTCACCTCGGCGAGCCATACTGGGAGTTTCGGTGCAACCTGCTGCGGCGACTGCGCGTCATCGACATAGAGAGCACGGATCTAGCGGAGGTGTTCGAGGAGCTGCGCCACTACGAGGATATCCTCCGTGGAGAGGCTCGAGAGGCAGACACGGCAACAGCGAGTGCCTTTGTGCACCAGACTCCATCACCTACCCCTTCTGGAGCTGGACACGCAGGAGGTCGTTGGGGAGGAGGCAACGGCGGAGGTCGGGGCTCACAGTCAGCAGGAGGACGCGGTCGTGGCAAGGGTGCCGGGGAGTGCACCTGCAACTTCTGCGGGCAATAGGGCCACTTCCGGCGTGCGTTTCCAGATATCCTTTGCATCATGAACCCCACAAAGCAGCCGCAGACTCTCCTGCCACCTCGCCCTCAGTTTGGTTTATAGCTGCACCCACCGGCTTGGTCCACGCATGGACCAGGGGTATGACGTCCATCTCCACCTTTTAGGGCAGCCACGTTTGGCCCACCACTCCTCCAGCTGCCAGCAGCCGGCCCAGTGGATCAGAAGCTCCTGCCCATGTACCAAGGGCCCTACTACGTACCACTAAGCTCCACAGTGCCAGTCCCCGCGCCGGACTGGGCGCAGCGCACCTACGCAGCGATGGCTGAGGCATAGCAGCCAGCGACAGCGCAACCCATTGGGTGGATCACTTCGATGGAGCTCCGGCCACCAGAGCCGACAGCTACACTGTAGCCGCCAGGTCAGCGGCTTGGTCACACGCATGTCACCACTTCTCATACCCTTCCCATGCACGAATGGTTGTATGACACTGCTGCCTCGCATCACATGTCACCACATCGCCAGCTCTTTGTGGCATTGTATGCTGCGCCTGATGTTGAGGGGGTCAAAACTGGGTCTGGGGAAGCGCTTGCAGTTGAGGGTGTGGGGACTGTGGCACTTCAAGCACCTGGCAGGGTGATATGGCTGACTTGTGTCCTGTACGTACCCAGACTGAGAGTGAATTTGTCGTCTGGTGGTAAACTTGATCGTCAAGTTAGCGTGTCCAGTGTCATGCAGAACCAACGATGCACCTTTTTTTATGCCACTGGTGCACTGTTGGTTGATGGGCCACTACATGCAGATATGCTCTATCATCTGACACTCTTTCCTATGTAATCACACAGACCACAAGCACATGTCGTGACTGTCACAGACACAAAGCATGCTGAACTGCTTCACCACCGCTTGGCACATATTCACAATGACCTCATAGAAGACATGCTGAGGCACATCGCCGCACAGGGGCTTAGCCCAGAGGACTGCCCCCACGGACTGAAGGCAAGTACCTGTCTTGAATGTCATGAGGGAAAGGCCCACGGGCAAGATTTTCCGAAATCAACCACAGAGAGCAAGTCCCCACTTGAGTTGGTTCACGCTGACTTGACGGGGCCCATGCCGGTGCCATCTGTCCAGTACGGGTCTCAGTATGTGCTGAAATTGACAAATGATTACAGTCGATTCCGATGGGCTTTCCTGCTTGAAACGAAGGCGGATGCACAACAGGCAATCATTGAATGGATTGCACTTGCAGAACGGCAAACCAAATATCAACTGCTGAAACTGCGAACAGATCACGGAGGAGGGTTCATGGGTGCCTTGACCGCAGCACACAAAGCTAAGGGCATCAAACATCAGACCAGTGCTCCCTACACACCCAAACAGAACGGGGTTGCAGAGCGATGGCACCGCACCCTAACGGACGCTCTGCGCACTCTTTTGACATAGTCGGGTCTGTCTTTTGGCTTATGGGAAGAAGCTGTCAAGTATGTCACTTGGGTGTAGAACCGCGTACCACAAGGTCCCCTGTCCAAAGCTATTATGCCGTGGGAAAGGTTGTTCAAGGAAAAGGTAGATATTCATCCTGCCAGGGTGTGGGGCACAATGGCATGCGTGTAGTATGCACAACCGCAACGTGAAAACAAACTCAGCCCACGTGGCCCTTGGTGCATGTTTGTAGATTTCTCACACGTGTCCAAAGCATGGTGTTTTTGGGATCCTACGAGTCATTGCCTTTTGGAGAGCATGGATGCATCTTTCCTGGAACACATGCCTTACAAGGTCTTCCGCATCTTGAGGCACGTACCCAGCGCCACAAACCCACTACGTGAGTGTTTGGGTGTTTGTCCCAAGGGACATAACATCATCTCCTCGACCTGCGGAACAAAGAGAGGAGCAAAGAGCTCCCGTTCCCACCGACCTCCTGACCCCTGCGGATCTCACAAAAACAGAATCAAGTGCACCACATTCACCACCAGGGTTGTCACCCCAGGATCCAGCTGGGCACACGGAGGATTTTGTGACACCATCTCCAGAGCCTGTACGACGCCGTGCAGGATCTCCTGCGGGTTAACTACAAACAGTTTTTCCACACAGTCGGTCCCACTAAGATAGAAGGTCCTACACAAGGGGAACCACAGACGCTCGCTGAGGCTAGGAGGCGCATTGACGCTGCTGAATAGGAAAAGGTTATGGCAGCCAAGATCAATGCCCTGCTAGAGCATGACGTCATTGGAGTGGTCCCCTTGCCACCCGGTCAGAAAGCCATTGATGTCAAATGGGTGTTCAAGCTAAAACGGAATCCGGCTGGTCTAATTGACAAGTACAAAGCACGACTGGTGGCCAAAGGGTTCCACCAGGTGCCAGGACAGGTCTTCACTGACACCTATGCACCGGTGGGCAAATACAGCACCAGCCGAGCGCTGCTTGGAGTTGATGCGCACAAATACTGGGAAATCCATCAAATGGATGTAAAAAATGCCTTCCTTAATGGCCCACTTGAGGAAGAGTTGTACGTAAAGCAACCAAAAGGGTTCGAAGATGGAACTCATTGTGTGTGGTTGCTGCTGAAGGCCCTATATGGGCTGAAGCAAGCACCTCGGTGTTGGAACAAGGAGATTGGCCACACTCTAGAATCAGGTGACTTCACACAAAGTGTGTGTGACCCCTCCCTTTTCCTACGCTGGGAGGGCAATGTTCCCATCGCACTGCTTGTCAATGTGGATGAATTGCTTATTCTTTCCCCTTCAATCCCGCTCATTGCACAGACCAAGTCACTCTTCACCCAACACTACAGCATGAACGACTTGGACGAGGCACACACCTTCTTGGGCATGACCATTACCAGAAACAGAACCGCTCGCACACTCACTCTGCACCAAAGACAGATCTTGCACATCTCACCACACGCTTCCAGCATCTTGTCCAGCACCTGCCTCGTCAGTCCTCTCCCATGAGTCCCGATGTCTACGCGTACCTCCTTGATGCACAGAACACAGACTACGAACCGGAATGCGATCCCACACTGTACAGACAGATCACTGGAAGCCTATCATACCTCGCATCCACGACACGTCCTGACATCGCATGTGCTGTTAATATCTTGGCCCAGTTCAGTCAGCAGCCATGCAGCATGCATCACAAAGCAGTGCTGAAATTGCTTCGCTACGTGCAAGACACTGTTGGCTCTGGTCCCGTTTCTTCCCCAACATCAAATCCGCTGCTGAATGGGTACTGTGACAGTGACTACGCACGTGATAGACGAGCACACAGTCGGGGCGAGTATGTGTTTCCTGTGTGGGGAACAGCTGTGTCATGGCGCAATGCATAACAGTCATGTGTGGCTCGTAGCGTGAAAGAGGTAGAGTACAATGGCACTGGGTAAGGCAGCCTGTGAAGGGATCTGGTTGGGGCGGTTGTTAGAGGAATTGGGCTTGCGTGTGTCCGTAGTGCCTCTTCATTGTGACAATTCCGCTGCACGCCGCATTGCCACAAATGATGGAGTGTTGCACCCACGCATAAAGCACATCAGCGTAGAACATCACTTTTTCCATGAAGCGATTGAAGCAGGCTCTGTGCAAGTCTTCCCTATCCAAGGAGACCACCAACTTGCCGACTTCCGCACCAAAGCTCTTCCTTCTACCTCCCTCCACTCCCAACTCCGCCATCTTGGTTGCACACCTACTGCACTCATGTCCAAGGGGGCATGTTCCCTCTCCATTGTGGCCATGAGTTGGCAGAGCCTGCTGACTCAGAGAGAGAAGGCAACGCACAGTGAGCACATGCATCACCAGTGGACTGGCGATACCCTTGTCCGCGTCCCACGTGCTTGCCTCCCTCCTAGGCAGCAGTGCCCCAGCTCCAACCGGCACCGACCAGACACTAATTCAAGCTTTGTTCTATTTGAGTGCTAGAGCTGTCACTTTGGGTGACCTAGTTTGTACTCACATGTAACATGAGGTCAGTTATGGCTGGCATAGATGAGTTCCAAACTCGGACTGGTCTGGTGAGGCGTTTTGGGTCTCGAGTGGCTTTCTGCCCTCGCGTTTGGATGAGTGCCGGCGAGCTTTGCTCGCCGGCCGACGGGTGAACTTGGTTAACGAGCCACACCTGTAGGAATTGTGTCTTGTCTCACTACCTACTTTGTAACTATGGCGACGGTCATGGCCGCTATGCAAACCCAAGTCTAGCTTCCTGGAAATTGCACCATTTCAAGTGAGAACAGTCCAATTAGAACCGCAGCACTTCCCTCGGAGGTCGGCACGCCGGCCCATCCAACAGTAAAAGGGGGTGACAGACTGTGGAAGAGGGCCATGAGGAACCCAATTCCTGAGCCAAGTCATGTAGGACATGGCTTCAAATGAAAACAAGGGTGACTATCCAGAGGCAGAGAGAAAGGAGCGGACACCATCAGCAAGGGTGCGCTTCCACCGCTCAGACACGCCGTTCTGTTGTGGGGTATAAGGGGCAGATGACTCAAGCCAAACACCACAGGACTCAAGGAAGCAAGAGGTGGGACCAAAGAATTCACCGCCCCGGTTGCTGCAAAAAACCCGCAACAAACGGAGACAGGCACATTCAGCCTGAGGGAGCCATGACTCTAGAACGTCGGTGACATCACTTTTGTGGCAAAGAGCAAAGCCCCAGCGGTAGCCTGAGAAGTCGTCAGTCAAGCACAGGACGTAGCGGCCGAGGCCACCAAGGGACTCATGACATCAGCATGGACAAGATCAAGAGGATGGGAGGTAGTAGATTCAGTAGCAGAGAATGGGAAGGGGTGCATTTTACCATTGGCATAGTCCAGACAAGAGGAGGCGCAGGGAGACGCAAATGTGGCAAGGTCAAGGCCGTAGGGAGGGTGAAGGTGAAGAAGGCACTGGATGGCGTTAGTGTGAATGTGACAAAGGCGACGATGCATCATATCGGCATGGGCAGGAGACAGCGACGGTGTGACATGAACAAGAGCAAAGGTAGCGGAAGACGAGTGAAATGTGAGAGGAACATGAAACAGACGATCACAGTGCACACCACAGAGAACAACATGGCCAGACGAGCGGAGAGAGATGGAGGCTAGGCCGCGACTGGACTATAAATCCATGCCTTGGTCGTCAAGGGTGGTCATGGAGAGAAGGCTGACTTCAAGGTCGGGCACGTAAAGCACATCCGATAAATAGACACTAACCCCAGGGCCGACAAAGCGGACGACGCCGAGACCTTGGACAGGGAGAAGTTGGCTGGAGCCAGTGCGCACACATAGGACAGACCCAACAGGCCTGAGGGGCACAAACGACGATCGACATGAAGTCATGTGATGGGTGGCCCTTGAATCAATGATCCAAAGACTAGGAAATGCATGAGTGGATGGGAGAACAAGACAGACATCAATGGTGCCACGGGAGGAGAGGGGAGACGGGCCACCAAGACGAGTGGGAAACGTTCGAAACTGCCAGTGCTCAATCCAGTCATGATCATCAGGCAAGACCCCCTGGACACCACTAGACACGACACCACAAAGAGTGGCATCAGACTCACAGACACACACACGTGACTGGCCACTCACACTCTCACCTCCCTAAGAGCGAAGGTGAAGTAGTTCCGCCAGCCGACGCTCGAGGGTGCGCTCCTCGTCACGGCGGCGAGAGGAGCAGTCCGAGGAGCGGTCGGACGAGCAGTCGGAGAAGTGACCATCGTCACGTGCCCAGGGAGGCACTGAGTAGTGAAACGACGGGGGACCGTAGTAAGGAGGTCCAGATGGCGGCGGTATCCAACCCCAAGGGCTGGCTAGTGGCGGTGACGGCTGAAGAGGGGCAAAAGTGGTGGAGAGTGCCGTACCAAAGGTGGAGGATGAGGGAGATGCAAAAGTCACTGTTGTAGCGGCGGAGGAGGCAGTCACGCCTGTGCGGACCCAGTAAGCGTGTATGGAGGATGCAAAGCGAGCACCGTCATGAGGAGCCGGGGGTTTGGGCGCAGGGTGCCTAGTGGCGCCACAGTTCTAGCAGGTGACGTGAGCGGTGGCGGGAGAGGAGTTCTTTTCACCACGGCCACTCCCACGCCCCTTATCTCCACGGCCACCCCCACAACCGGAGCCACCACCCCCCCCCCCCCCC
>SZWC01002403.1:113827-141968 GCA_023375785.1 Penium margaritaceum
CCCCCCCCCCAAAAGGGCAAAGTGTATTAGCTCAGTGTGGCAGGTTGGTGTATTCGATTTGAGTGATGGAAAAAAAATGTACAACATTGTATCTGTAGTTGCGGACCGTCGATCGATCACGATCGACGACTCACGATCGAAGAAGCAAGTTATGGTACTGCGATGCAACGGGGCCCAGCAGGAGCACGGGCAAGCAAGAAATAAAGCCATCAACCCCGGGTGTGATTCGCGTGTGGGTTTGATCGAGAGTTTTGGGTTTGCTAGTCTTTTGACTAGCAAACCCAAAATGTGAGCTTGCCCCCGATCCATGGCGTCGCTCCCTCCACCTGCTTGTTTGCTTGCTTACCTAGTCCGGCAACCACAGCAACCTACAGCTAAAATACACCTATAGTAGTAGGTTGGGGCAGCAGTTTTGTTGATGCAACGTATGGGAACCCACGCTCGTTGCTTAAGCTGCCCCCTTAGTCTGCTGCACCAAAGCCCAAGTGTGAGAGCTCTCGTGTTTGTTACTTAGAACTGTGCGCGCCAGAGTTAGCGCCAGACAACAACTGAAAAGTGGAAATAGCTGATTGAGAACTGAGAATGAGACACAATGGGAGACCCCTCCAAGAACTAGCCTCCCCCAGCTCTACATAACTTGTTACTCAGTTTACCACCCAATAAGAAAACAACTATGTTTTCCGGCCTAATTCCGCTATACCCACTGTTTGGGCCTCCAGTTCTTCTCCTGGCCAGTTCTCATACATTTAGGACATGGTACTCACTTTACACAAAACATGAGTGAAGTACCCACTTTTCTCGAACCACCGGAGATGTTGCATGCCATACCCACTATTGCAAACAAATTCATGCTACACCGGTTCCAGACGAATTAGTTCGACGACTGTGGGTATCCGAAATCTTTTTTTTTATCTTTCAGCAAATTAGTCGCCATTTTGACAACTCACGAAATGACGCCCTACTCAAATGCCTTTCGAGTGACTTCAACTGAAGCACACGTTCCGTCAGAACAAACATGTGTAAAAGTGAACTCTTTCCTCGTACTTTCTTTGCCGCTTTGAACAGGGGGAGTGAAATTTGGATGAACGCCAAAAGCATGACATCATTCACATGCAAAAACAGACATCACATGGTTTCCTTGCCAAACATGCAGCAGGGACGCCAAACGTGCCATGATGTTTTGTTTTGCTGCGGTTGCCGTCGACATCGACAACACGCGAACAGACTCTAATCCCAGAAAATCTTGATCACGCGATATGTTGCCAGGTGGACGTTGCCTCCTCTCATCCACATGCCAACGGCGCCACCATCGTTTGCTTGACAGTGATCCGGGTGCATGAAAGGGTTGCTAGTTTTTGTTACCACTCCATGCGTCTTCACACTGCATGCATGGTTTGCGACAGTCGCCGTCATGGTAAGGCGGCCAACTGCAATGTGATGTGGTCGTTCTCTCTCGTCGTCCGTAGGGGTCGTGACCATTGAGCCATTGTTGATGTGTACTCGACATGTACTTCCAATGTCACCGCTTTGTCGCAATGGGCCTCTGCCTCCGGGATGGCCCTCCTCCTCGCACTAACAACAGGTGGATTCCAAGTACAGATGGTGGATAGGATGCATGTAACAATGCATGCCATACATTGTTGTACCCACTTTTTTCTAAGATGGCTGCCACTTTTTACGCCATTGTAGGCGACTACCCGGATGACGAGGACGACTATCCTACAAAGGTCCTCGTCTCCCGGTACCACCCCAAGTCATCCTTCCTTTGGACCGATTAGGAGGAAAACGAGTGGAACTGTCACGCCAATCTCGTGGAGCACATGACTCCGCGCTCCTCCGACCATGTTGAAGAGCGCACGATGCGAGTTGGAGGAACTCAACGTGTCCGTCCGTTTTGTGATTACCGTGCGGGTGGGCTGAACCCACTTTCTTTAGAGGAATGGCGTCGCTTCCGACGGGGTTGGAACTCCTGCTATGTTGAAGTACACTATCCGCTTGCCACCTCAGACCAGTTTTACCCGTGTATATTGTCCATACATGTGCCTGAAAATTTTCCACACATGTCCTCTTTGCAGGGTTGTATGATGAGGAAACGCCGCCCCCCCTCCCCGTCGGAGACAACTGGAAAAGATATCCAAGCCGATCCTTCTTGTGTACACAAACACAAAGGAATATGCGCGAACTTCTCGGGTGGGCGAACCTTTTGCAACGTGGAGGCCTGTCGCGAAGCTGTCCAAGACTACGTATTCGGCCGCAATATGCATGTTTCCTGGGTCCGCAGTGAGCCAATTCACCTCGAAGTCCGCAACAAACTGTGAAAGACTGCAGGCTGCCCATGGCTTCTGAAGGCGCGCTTTCAGCACAAGCACGGCAACGTTGCCGTAACTGAGTTTGTGGATGGCCATTAGTGCTCCCCCACCACAAAGAAGGGCGACCAGGTGCGCCGGGCCGCGTGGGTGCTGTGGCACATCGAGCAGAATATCAAGAAAAAGCCATCTACCAACACAAAGGCGTTGCACCAGATTATTGAGGCTCGCACTGGGGAGAAACTGCACTACCCGGTGGTGTATCATGTGGAAAAGGTGGCCCAGGAGAAGCTTAGGGGGGAGAAGACCCTGTCGTGGTCGCTCTTCCAAGCTCACATAACTGAGGTCAGTAATTTCTTTTGCAAATCATGTTTCCCAATGGTGTTCACGTTTGTGATAGATTGTTGTGTTAAACGACCATCCCCATGCACTGTACGCCCTACAGTTGAAGTGAGTGGACTCACGGACGTTTGCATGCACTGAGCAGGACAAGAAAAAACTATTCCGCCGGGCCTTCGTGGCACCCGGTGCGTGTCGGAATTTCTTGAACCATGTGCATCGCATCATCACCATGGACGTGACCTTCTTGAAAAATGGGTTCAAGCAGGTTCTTCTTATTGCACAGTTATGGGATGCCATTAACCATTTGGTGCCCATGGCGTGGGCGCTGTGCGGACAAGAAGACAAGGACAATTGGACGTGGTTTTTGTAACAGTTGTCTGAGGCGTATCCCACGGCCCGCGACCGAGGAACAGCCATCATCTCCGATCATGACGCCGGGCTCTTTGCTGCTCGGCCCGAGAGATGCCTGGTACTACGCACTACTATTGTGCATAGCACATCCGTGGGAACATGAAGTCCAAAGCGGGCCATGTGGCCGCGGAGCTCTTTTGGAAGCTCGCGCATGCCTTCACCGCCAGGGAGTTCAAGCGCACAAAAGAGGATTTGGCGAAGGCTTCCGCGTAGGCTCAAGAGTACATCTTTGATAGTGGTACAGAACCGGGCATCCTGTTGGAGAGGTGGAGTCAACTCTACATTCCCGTGGTAGGAGGCGGTCACGCAACGAGCAATGCAGCAAAGTCATTGAACGCTCGTATCATGGACCTCCGCCATCTGTACCCCTTTCACTGTTTCGCCCAGCTTTACTTGTAGGTACAGAAGTTGTTTGCAGAATGGCAGAAGCTGACGCATGACTGTGAGACCACGCTTGCCCTCTCCGCGGACACAAAAGCGAAAGACTACACGCAGAAGGCGTGAGAGTAAGATATCATCCCGGCCGGACCGCTCTATGGGATGGTCTCAGGCCCCAAAAGTCTGTCCGGGCAGGAGGTCAATTGCAACGCGAAGAAGTGCAGCTACGGCCAGTGGGTTGAGTACGAGTTCCCGTGTCAGGATGCAGTGAGCCTTCTACTTGATGCAGGTGTCAATTCCGAGATGTACGTTGACATTCACTTGATGAGAATGGCGTGGAAGAGGACCTACCGACACCCCATGCCCGGGGTGAATCTCCGCAAGGTGCAGTTTGCAGAGAAGGGGTGGCGACCGCCAAGCAAGAAGCGTGGTTTCAGAAGGCCGAAGTCCAAGCGGAAGGACCGGTACGATCGTCATAAGAGGACCGCATTTGCAGTCATTGCGGGCATGCTGGACATGGCCCGCAAAAATGTACCAACCCACGTGCTCTCTTCCCAGCTAATATTGCAGCGGCTCGTGCCAGACAGCTTGCCTCAAGACGCGAGATGCGAGGTGATAGTGGATGAGGCCCTGGAAGTGATGCAGCGGGTTCGGCAACAGCAACAGTAGCAGCAGCCACGGTAGGTGAAACTGATGATGTAGTAGGTTCGGCAGCAACAGCAGCAGCAGTAGCCACGGCAGGTGAAACTGGTCATGTAGCGGGTGAGGCAGCAACAATAGCAGCGGTAGCTACAGCAGGTGAAACTGGTGTTTAGCGGGTGAGACAGCAGTAGCAACAGGCACAGCACGTGATGATGCAGTTGGAAATGAAGCAGCGGGTGAAGCAGCAAACCCCGCATTCTCTTCCCATGTTGAGAACCCATGGAGTCCAGCGGGGGTAGCAAACAACACAACAGAGCTCGATCCCTCCTCGTTTGAGTGGTTGTATGAGGAGAGTGCCTCTGACTATGAGACAACTGAGATGGACGTTTGGGAGTCAAACAACTGCTCCTCCCACTCGGACTCATCTGGGGACGCGGAACCAAGGCAGCGCAAGCGGAAGCGCAGAGGCCGTTCTGTCTGGGAATAGGTATATTTGTCACTCATGACATGCATTCATAGCCCATGATGCATAAAATTTGACTTCATCGGTCTCAACTGTGTTTTTCTTTTATCTTGTTCTCTGTGCAGGTGAAGCAGATCTATGTCCTGCAGAAGACGGTGATCAAGCGGCAACCAAGGCTCAAACTGCACCGGAACAAGGTCAGATCACATGTGGCCCACGACACGGGATGTGCGGTGAAGGATGCGAAAGTCATCTGTTGCAAGATGGCCAATCTCAACCTACAAAAGAGAGAGGTGGAGGAGGCCAGATATGAAGTGGCCAACCCATGCACGGGCATGTGTGCATCCCCCTTTAGGGAAGAATTTCATGATGCATGCCAAGATTTCAATGAAGGTTTAGAGTGTCCTGCTTGTGAGGTCAATTGTTTTGTGCATGGCTTACCCGTGTATGTTCAATTGTGGATAAGTACATGTGACATAACACCTCTGTTTCACTGGCCTTGATGATTTCAACGTTGCACACAATGTCATTTGACCTCTCCACTCACTCTTGTGTTTGCTGCACCTTGTCAGTAATGAAAAGCGATGGAACATTGGTCATTAACATTTCATTACTTTGTTTGCTGCTTCAACCACTACCTGGCAGTACACTGTTCAACACAATTTCAAGAAGGTACTGTTGAAAAGTTAATGCACTACGCAGACCACACTAAATGAAGTAAGATAGTGGTGGCAAGTGTTGTGGCTATCTATCACAAAGAGGGTTCCCATGAGACATACCACATGTCACTCCACATGTATTTGTACATGCAAATGATGCAGTCCCACTACCTACCACACAAAGGGCTCATGGCCGCTATCTGCCACATTGAGGGCTCCAACACACAATCAATGGTCAAATACTTCATGAAACCGCACATAAGTATACGACGTGTCCACTATCTCAACACTTAGAGTTTGCAAGGATAGAAAATAAGTGGACACACGAAGAATGTATTCATGCATACATATGAAGATAAAAAACCAATCCCTACCACACAAAGGGCTCATGGCCGGTATCTACAACAGAGAGGGCTCCAAGGAGACATAATAAGTCGTCAAATACTTCATGTAACCGTACATAAATGTACCACTTGTCCACCATCTGGCACACTTGCAGGTTGAAAGGATAGATTTTTAGTGGATACCCAAAGAAGATTATCATGCATACTTAGTACGCAGGACCACTCCCTACCACACTAAGGGCTCGTGGCTGCTATGTGCCACACAGAGGGCTCCGAGGAGGCATAATCAGTGGTCAAATACTTCATGAAACCATACAAAAATGTACCACATGTCCACTATTTGGCACACTTCGACGTTGAAAAGATACCATTTTTGTGGACACACCCCGAATATATTTGGGAATAAACATTATGCATGCCCACTCTCTCCCTCAGGGCTGGATGGCTCCCTGTACAGCCAGAGCAGCCACGGATGAGGATTGTTAGGTGGACGCTGAGTGGGCATACGCCTGCCCAGGATCCAAACCATGGTCTCTGGTTTAAGATATGTGGATGTCCATGATGGCATCCCGTTCCGCGTTACCCAATCGTCAAACTCAGCCTTGATAGTGGCCCATGCAGCACCTGCTTCCCGCGGATGCAACATGGCTGCTCTCTGCAATGCTTCCTCTCCACCCCACGCACCGACTTCATCCCATCGGTGCGGCCCTTTCGGAACTCCACTCGTATCATCGTCGGTAGCCATGGTTGTGCAATAGATTAGCTATACCTATGGTGAGGCAAGTAGACATCGACGTCCACATTTTATGTGGCGCACGGGCCCTACATGCGGGAACCATGGCAGTGCGCACTAATGTCTTTGACAGGTGGATCACATCAAACCAAATGGTTTACAATGGTTTTCAGTATGATGAACATGGCAATAAGGGCAAGGCACACCAGGCGCGGCAATCAATGTGGACCAGCCGACCGACCGGGCCCGCCATCACACTCGATGATGATAGGTTGAGTGCAAACGTGCGCGGACGATGGTTTTCAGCTCTGTCACTTGGCCAACGTACAACATTTGGGTTGAATGATGTTTTTGGCGGTTTAGTTCAAGAACTTTCGTTGGACACAAAATTCGCACGGGGTGGATGGTGCTGGCAAGAGGCAAATGACCGGCGCTCGATCATTGGACATTGAGGATAATCACGTATGCAGTGGATCAATGCGAGCCCTGAATGACAATGTCGCCAAGTCAGAGTGGAATCTTGTAAATGTGTGGTCTAGTGGCATTGTCAACTGCCATGCTGTCCTTGCAGCGCGACGCTAGAATGGGATCCGGTTTCAATGTTGTCGTGTTCCTTTGACCGGTGTGGAAAGTGGGTATGCGGTGAATTACATTGTTCTCCATACAATTTTTGGCACGGTGGACATCTGAAGTACTTGTTTTTAACAGTGGCCCTCACATGTATTATGTGCCTTTTGTGGACGTTGCAGTTATGTTTCTGTCAAAGTGGCCCTGTTGTTCTTTTTCTGCGAAAATTTGGTATGGCGTACATTAGTTGTGACGACAGTGGGTATGCGGCAAAAGTACTCTATGTTTTAAGGCAGGCAGGTTTTCTCGGTGAGCCCTGCCAGACAGCCGACAATCCAAAACCCTGTCGTCGTCCGTTTTGCCTGAAAACAAGATCATACCGTAATACACACGCTCCAAACGCAGCCGACCGGTCAGAATTAGCTAGAAAAATAGCAGTCAAGAGTTATAGCCACCTAAACCGTGGCGGTGTCTACTCTAGAACCCGGTACCAACAGTTCCCGGAACTCATGACACTTGGATCCTGTGCATGATACAGTGCTCCGAATGCAACAATGTAGTCAAATACAACACTGGACGCGTGTAGACGGCTGCCAGCTTGCTTCTCACAGCTCGTAGCTCGTAACGAGCAGTGAGCTTGCTGCTCATAGCTCGTTGCGAGTTGCGAGCAGTGAGGAATGAAAACAGAAAAACATAATCAATCCCCCATGCCGCAGGTGGCCCTTTTGTAGCAGTAGTGGCCACCACAGCCACTGCAGCAGCTGTAGCAGCTGTAGCAACACCAGTAGTACGCAGTAGCTTAGTAGCAGCAATGACACCATCTGTAACAATAGCAGCTGCTGTTGCTACAGCACCAGTAGTAACAATAGCAGTCGTAGCAGTAGCAGCAGTAGCAGTAGCACCAGCAGCAACAATAGCAGTAGCAACAACAACGGTAGCAATAGCAACAGCAGCAACAACAGAAACTGTAGTAGCTCTGCTCTGGATGCAATAGCAGCTGTAGCAACAACACTACAGCCATTGCTGACATCAGCCGTACTCGGCTGACATCACTACTGACGTCATTGTTGACGTCAGCAACAACAAAAAATACCAACACCTACTAGTATCAGAGCAAGAGGAATTACTCCTCGTGACAATCCGGAGGCCTCTTCATGTTAGACACACGTGACGGGTGATCCCGCGTAGTTTTCTCATATACAACAGCAGTTGCTTTAGTCATTTCAGTGGCCACTGCCTGATCCAAAGCACATGGTCATCGTCTTGTGGACCATGCTATGCTCACATGCCCACAATAGTGATCGACTTGGCTATACCAACAGCAACGACACTTCTCCGCAGTAGTCTATTTTACCACAAGTTGTGTTGCGGCCTGCGCACGCATGATTGCTACGCTGCGGCAACGACAGACTCACTTGATGCAGCAGCTGTGAGTGTGAATTGCGGTGCCAACGATTGGCATAGTCGGTGCACGCACCGCAGCGGCACAGATAGCAGCCGAGATCTGCGTGCTGCTCGGACTTCATAAATGGCACACTTGCTGCCATAGCATCGGCATTTTCCACCGCTGTTCATCTGAGTCTCAGCCGTGCTCCAATCGCCGCACGTTAGTAGACCACGCTAGTACAACAACAGCCGCTCTATCGTTTGTGTTCCTTCTGGGGTGCTGATGGTGACCAAACTGACCGGAGCATCTACATCAACAGCTACTGCACACAGCAGCTCCCTACAGCTGACACTAGTGTTCTCCACCGCCAGCACCTCACTTCTCGGCCGCTCTTTGGCCACAAAACCGTCCCCTTTGGCCACGATATGGTCACTGCAGCCGTCCCTAGCATCACAGCTGCTCATTCATATCTTTTTCGTCGTGGCAACAGCAGCAGATGACTCTCACCGTTGACCTCCTCTCACCTTCACAGGCTGTCCGTCCGGGGAGCCGAGTGCTCGGCGAGCTGGCGTCTCCTCCCGCAACTGAACCTATCCCCACATGGCCCACGGCAGCGCATGAGAGCAACCGCATTCTTGGCAAGGTTGCATCCTATAAAGAGAGGATGGAGCGTGAGGTGTGGTCAAAGGTTTGCCGCCGTAGTCTAGGATATGAACCTAGCAAAGACTATGACCCCGTCGCCTACTACGAGTGGGAGTATGCCAGAGAGTATGCCGCACACTGTGATTCTGCAGCTGACGATTCTCCGACGGCGCAGAACAAACCGGACACAGTACCACCACATGATCATCGAGCTCTTCCAATGCTGGTAAGCCCACCTGTTTCCCTTTGAACCCATCAGCATTGTCATCGTACTCTCCCTCGTGGAGCAGCACCACCCTCTACAGGAATAGCACCTAGAGCATCTGCCTCACGCCAGGCCATAGGCATCCGCTACAGACTTCGTTTCTTCTCCATCTCTTGACCTTCTGACTACTCTATAGGCTGCCCTTGTTCCTAGTGTTGCTGTTGCTTCCACCTTTGCCGCTAGTGCACGCGCTCCACGTGCACCAGCCAAGACATCCGCAGGCATAGCAAGTGAGGCATATACAACAACTGCAGTTGATCAGGGTTCTTTGGCAACTACTGTTGTCAATGTCACCACTCAGATCGCAGCCGCCCTAGACACAATTGCATCAACTGCAGCAGCAGTAACAACGACACTCTCCAACGTCATCAACTCCATTCGGGCATCCATGGGACAGGCATCCATGGGCATTGCCCTTTTCATCATAATGAACGACTCGTCGCATCAAACTACTAGTCTCGATTGCCGTTGCCATCTCCACCTTGTCGGCTGGTGATAAGGGCAAAAGGATACTAGATCCCTCTTCTTCCTCCTCAGGGGTCATGAGCCCACGGTCGCAGGCTATTGAGGGCATGTGGAGCAAGCACGACGAGATGCGTCGCCTACATCAGAAGCAGATTGACGCCATCCGTATACTCACTGAGCTTCTTCGGGGTCATTACATGGCCCCACGACAGACCTCTAAGGGAGCTGCCGGTGTCGTAGCCTCTACACAACACTCAATACCAGCACCAGAGACACCAGATACTAGCACCAGACTATCAACAATAGCAGTATGGATGTGGCGGAGACAACGATAAAGGAGTTTTGCGTGTGTAGGGAAGAGGGAACGTATAACATGAACATGGGCAATGGAGGATGGATGAGGAGCAAACGAGGGCACACGGTACAAGCGGTCAAAGCGTGTGCCACACAGAAGAACACGGCCAATGGTGCGATGCAACAAAGAGGCAGTGTCGCGGCTAGAAGAGAAGTCTATCCCCTGGTCATCAAAATTCATAACAGAGAGCAGACTGAGCTCAAGAGCAGGTATGTATAGCACATCGGGAAGGAATAGTTCCCCCCCAGGGCCCACAAGGCGGACAACCCAAACACCCTAGACTTGAAAGAGCTGACTAGAGCGAGTGCCAACAAAGCGGACTCAGCCAACAGGACCCAGAGGAATGAACAAGGAACAAGAGGAGGTCATGTGATAGGTGGCTCTAGATTCAAGGATCCAAAAGCCATCCGACACGCCTACAGATGCAAGGTCACGACTCACAGCGGCAATGGGAAAGGGATGAGGGAGGTGATGACAACAAGCAATAAGGCAATGAGGCAAGTTGTATGACTGCCACTCCTCAATCCATAGGACATCGACTGGTGAACAACCCTGAACGTGACTAGAATACGGACCACGAAGAGACGTAGTGACATCACACGCAAGTGTCCCCTCAACCAAATACATACTCTCACCTCCCTGATCACGATGGTGTGTCTGGTGGACGGCATGAGAGAGTACAGAGTCCAGCTGGCGCTCGTCGTCGGAGGGGCCAGGGGTGATGATGACGCCAGAAGCAGGGAGCAGAGAGGTGGTGGACGATGCCCATGGTGGAGGAGAATAGGACCCGGAAGGGGGCCCGAAGTAGACGGGATTGCCAAACCCCAAAGGCCAGCCCCAGAGAGGGGGCGGATATGGAGAAGTCATGGCGGTGTTGTAGGCAGCAGTAGTAGCAGAGGCGGAGGATGGGTGGCTGGACTGGACAAGGGGGGCGGAGGAAGGAAGGGAACCGCTACCTGTCCCGGATGAGTGTGCCCAATGCACACGCACGGTGGATGCAAGGTGAGCATCATCAAGAGGAGCCGGACGCTTTGGTTCTTGCATGGCCTACGGCTCCGCAGTTCCAACATGTAACAATGCTGGAGGAGGAGGAAGCAGAGGAGGCACTATCAAAACTGCGCCCCATATCGCGCCCTCCATGCCTGCCGCCACCGGTGACACCCTCTCGACCTTTGACCTTACCACCGCCCCCACGCCCACCATCCCCTTGAGAGGCAAGCGAGACGACTATCATGAGCAAGGTGGTGGTGGAAGATGAGGCAAGATCAGAGGATGATGAAGGAGTGAGTGCGGTGGTAGCTGCTTCAACGACTGCATGATGGACGCGTCTGTTTTGCAGCAATCTCCACCAATCCGTCAGACGCTGGGAGGTGAACTCCCATAGGGCACCAATGCCGGGTCGTGCATCTGCAGGGATAGGTATGGCGGCTAGGCGTTCAAGCTCAGTGGCCTTCACCTTGCGGACGATGTGGCTGAGTTCGGGGATGAGGCCATTGACGATAGAAAGGATAGCAAGGAGCTGTCCAAGTGCAGTCTTGCCAAGGACGCACAAGAGGCGCAGACTACGAGCCCAGTAGGCATCGGTAGTATCATCAGCATGCATGGAGTGCGTGTTGAACTAAACAGTGAGAACACTCTAGGTGGCATGCCCCATCACTGTCGTGTGCCATTTTATCAATGCGTAAGCGCCAATCGGGTCAGTAGGAATGCGACGTGTAGTGTCAAAAGGAAACCATGCAGCAGGTTGGAGCAGCAGCGTTGTTGATGCAGCGTGCGGGCTTCCACGCTCATTGCTTAAGTCAGCTGCCCCCTCAGTCTGCTGCTCTAGAGTCTAAGTCTGGAAGCTCTGGGTTTTGTTACTCAGAAACGCGCGCGCCAGAGTTAACGCCAGAAAGCAGCTGAAAACTGATAGTGACTGATTAGGAATGAAGAAAAAACAACAATGGGAGACTCCTCCAAGTTCTAGGCCCCCCCCAGCTCTGTAGAGCTTGTTACTCAGTTCATCAGCCAATCAGAAAAAAACTCAGTTCAGGCTGGCAGGTTTTCTCGGTGAGGCCTGCCAGGCAGCCGACAACCCAAAACCCGGGCGTCGTCCGTTTTGCCTGAAAACTGGACCATACCATGATACCGACGTTGCGAACGCAGCCGTGCGGTCAGAATCTGCTAGAAAAATAGTAGCGAGGAGTTATGGCAGCCTAAACCCAGATAGTGCCCACAATGGTTTATGCTGCCAAACAGGGCCATGCGACATGCAACTGGGACCCTAGGCAGTGCATGACGATGCAGACGCGATGGGATGCGTTGGACGCATGCAAGCACCAACTGCGGTGTCAATGACCGCCGGCAGCACGACCGCCGAGGAGGCCTGCCGATGGAGCTGAGTGCGTCGCCAGAGAGAGGAGGCTCCAGCGAACTGCGAGAAGACCTCAGCGTGCGTCGGCTCCATCGGACGACACTCCATCAGCATCGAGTCTCGCCGTCAATCATCTGCACGCCGATGTACACAAGTCGGGAGGACACAACAGAGCACAATGAGAGATGCAAAAAAACCAACACTCCCCCATGACTCACAGGCGTAGTGCACATGGGCGGACAGGGACACGGTCAACATCCAGACTCCCCCAGGGCATGCAGAGACGCAGGCAGAGATAAAGAGAGAGCCACTCACGGACGTACGCCGACCGAACTCACAGCCTTCTTAAACGAGTCGCGTTTCAGTGCCTTGGTCAGGAAGTCAGCCAACTGCCGTGCTGTCTCAACCCACACGATGCTGATGCTGCCGTCATGCAACAATGAGCGCACATAGTGATACTCAACGTTGATGTGCTTTGTGCGTGTGTGATGCACGCCGTCATTGTCGGCGATGGCCATGGTACTCTCATTGTCACAATGCAACGTGATGGATGGGACGGACTGACGCAACTCAGACAACAGACGACGCAACCACACACTCTCACACGCGCCTGATCAAAGAGCCACGTACTCAGCCTCAGTAGTGCTACGTGCAATGCACCCCTGCTTGCCACTGCGCCAGGACACAACCGTGCCGCCAATCAGAAAGATCCAGCCTGTGCGACTCTTACCGTCAGGACTACCGGCCCAGTCGCTGTTGGTGTAGCCCACTGCGACAACAGACGGTTGACGGCGGAACATGAGACCTCGCCGAGGAGTCGAGACAACATAGCGCAGTACTCGGATCGTGGCCTCGTGGTGGAGGTGACACGGCTCCTGAGAAAACTGGGCCAGGAGGTTGACGGCGAACGTGATGTCTGGACGCCTCGTTGTCGCCAGGAACATCAGTGACCCGATGACTCGCAGGTACGTGGTCACGTCAACTGGCTCCCCCACAACAGCTGGGTCAGGACTCTTCAGCTTCACCTGGCCATTGGGCGACATGGGTGAGGATGCGCTCGGCACGAGTGGGAGCACCTCGGCGAAGCGAGTGGACAGAGTCTGCACATAAGCAGCCTGATGGACATGGAGGATGCCCTGGGAGCGATCATGCTCGAGCTCCATGCCCAGGAAGACTCGGGCAGACCCGAGATCCTTCATCTGGTAGGTGGCGTGCAGCAGGTCCTTGACGCGGTGGATGGCGGCCGTGTCTGGCGACGCAATAAGGAGGTCGTCGACGTACACCAGAACAGCAGCGAAGGTCAGGCCTCGCAGACTGACAAACAGTGCAGGGTCCGCGGTGCTGCGCTGGAGCCCACCACGAAGGAGCGTGCTGCTGGTCTCCTGGTTCCGGCACCGAGGCGACTGCTTCAGGCCATAGAGGGCCTTACGCAGTCGCCACACTCTCCCGGTGCCATCGTCGAAGCCTGGTGGCTGCACCATGTAAAGCTCCTCACCCTCCAGTGAACCATGGAGAAAAGCGTTGCTCACATCCATCTGATGCAGCTCCCACCCGTACTGGGCGACCAGGCGGAAAAGCGCCCGGCTGGNAGGAGGTCGTCGACGTACACCAGAACAGCAGCGAAGGTCTGGCCTCGCGGACTGACAAACAGTGCAGGGTCCGCGGTGCTGCGCTGGAGCCCACCACGAAGGAGCGTGCTGCTGATCTCTTGGTTCCAGCACCGAGGCGACTGCTTCAGGCCATAGAGGGCCTTACGCAGTCGCCACTCTCCCGGTGCCATCGTCGAAGCCTGGTGGCTGCACCATGTAAAGCTCCTCACCCTCCAGTGAACCATGGAGAAAAGCGTTGCTCACATCCATCTGATGCAGCTCCCACCCGTACTGGGCGACCAGGCGGAAAAGCGCCCGGCTGGTGGAGAACCGGCCAACTGGGGCCAAGATCTGGTCTTAGTCAACCCCAGGGACCTTGGCAAACCCCTTTGCAGTGAGGCGGGCCTTGTACTTGTCCAATGACCCGTCGGGTTTCCACTTGCGCCGAAAGACCCACTTGGCGCCGATGGCCTTCCGACCTGGAGGAAGGTCGACGAGGTCGTACACGTGGTCCTGTCGGATAGCGGCGAGCTCATCGGCGCAGGCAGCGTCCCAGTGTGCGGCCTCAGGAGAGGCTCGTGCCTCACGCAAGGTGGCTGGGTCCTCCAGGCGTGCTGTGGAGCGGACTGAGAGAGCATGTGCCTCTCGCGCCCCAGGTGGGATGCGCACCAGGGCAGCCATGACAGCGTGCCGATGCTCGTGATGGAGCATGGCGTAGCCCAATGCAGAGCCCGGGTGCAAATCTGCAATGATGGCCGATGTGGTCAGGCCCAGGGCCTTGGTGCCAGGGTCCCCACTCACGACCCTGGGAGTGGAGGAGGCACGTGGAGCCACTGGGGGTCGAGGCGCTACCGAGCGCGATGCGACGGTCTGCACGCTCACCGACGGCCTGGGTTGGAGGCTGCCGCCGGGGCCACGTGTGTAGCGTGGCAAGGCATGCAACGGCGCTGAGTCTGATGGGCCAGTGGAGGCGGCTGGGGCTGTCGACCCGGAGAGATCAGCGGACACGACGGGGGCTGCCGGCCCGGAGGGACCAGCAGACGCGACTGGGGCAGCTGGCCCGGAGGGACCAGCGGACACGACTGGGGCAGCTGGCCCGGAGGGACCAGCAGACGTGACTGGGGCAGCTGGCCCGGAGGGACCAGCTGACGCGACTGGGCCAGCTGGCCCGGAGGGACCAGCGGACGCGACTGGGGCAGCTGGCCCGGAGAGACCAGCGGACGCGGCTGGGGCAGCTGGCCCGGAGGGACCAGCGGACGCGACTGGGGAAGCTGGCCCGGAGGGACCAGCGGACGCGGCTTGGAAAGCTGGCCCGGAGGGACCAGTGGAAGCGGAGGGACTAGCGGACGCGGCTGGGGAAGCTGGCCCGGAGGGACTAGCGGACGCAGCTGGGGAAACTGGCCCAGAGGGACCAGCGGACGCGGCTGGAGAGGCTGGCCCGGAGGGACCAGCGTACGCGACTGGGCCAGCCGGCCCGGAGGGACCGAAGAATGTGTCACCCAGACGCGGTAGGACGGAGGACGGAATCACCACTCCCCCACGCGACGGGATAGACACAGACAAGCCGGAGTGAATGAGGTCGCGAGGAAACAGGTCCTCGAAGAAGAGGGCATCCCGGGACTCGACGATGCAGTGTCGGGAGGGGTCCCAGAAGCGCCAGGCCTTGGACTGGCGAGAGACACCGAGGAAGGTGTAGGGACGGCCGCGGGGGGCGAGCTTGCCGCCCTGCTGCAGGGCGGGCAGCCAGACAATGGCGACACAACCCCAGACGCGAGCGGGGTGGAGGTCAGCGCGCTGACCACACCAATGCTGGTACGGCGTGGACTGACGGGGAAGGGGACCGTGGGGAATCCAGTTCCAGACCCAGGTCATGTAGGCCATGGCTTCAAAGTAGAAGCCCTCGGAGAGACCGGACTCGACACGCATGGTGCGGACGGCGTCGGCCATGGTCCGGTTCCACCGCTCGGAGACACCGTTCTGGGCGGGGGTGTAGGGTGCCGATGTCTCGTGGTGGATCTCGCGGGAGGCGAGGAAAGTCGTGGCCTCACCCATGTACTCGCCACCGCGATCGGAGCAAAAGCGGCGAAGGGGCGGGCACACGCGCGCTCTGCGAGGACAAGCCAGTCCTGGATGGCCCGGGCGACATCGCTCTTCTGCCTAAGGCAGAAGACCCAGCGATAGCGAGAGTAGTCGTCCGTGAGGGTGAGGACATAGTGGCCATGCTCGCCGACCGACTCGGTGGGGAGAGGGCCCATGACATCCGAATGGACAAGGTCGAGAGGGGCAGATGCACGGGAGGCAGACAAGGAGTAGGTGGACCGGTGCATCTTCCCCTGAGCGCAGTCAATGCACTCAGTGGGGCACGGGAGAGGGAAAGTCTCCGGGTCAAGGCCCGAGGCAGGCTGGGTGCGAAGCATGCTGTCCACAGCGGCAGAGTGGACGTGGCAGAGGCGGGGGTGCAAGAGGCGGGTGTGCTGAGGAGAAAGCGTACTGGTGACGAGCACATAGCCTGTGCCGGCCGACGAGGAGGAGACGGGAGAAGAAGAGGAGAGACGAGGAACATGCTACAGGTTGCCACGGGCGGTGGCGTGCAGGACGACAAGACCAGACGGACGCAACGACACAGTGCCAACACCACGCGAGTGCACAACATCCATGCTCATGCGATCAAGGGCAGTCACGGACAGGAGGCTGAGCTCGAGACCAGGGATGAAGAGGACATCGGTCAGAAAGACGTCACCGGCAGGACCACGAAAACGAACGACGCCAACACCACGGACAGGCAACACCTGTCCAGAGCCCGTCCGGACACCGGAGACATCGCCGACAGGACCGAGCATACTGAAGGCCTCACGAGAGGTCGTCATGTGATGCGTGGCCCCGGAGTCGATGATCCAGGTCTCAGCAGGGTCCTGGACCGGGGTCGCTAGATCGCTAACGGTCACATGGCATCAGGCGAGGGACGCGGACGCGGTGGACGGAGGCGCGAAACGGGACTGCCAATTGTCAAGCCAGGCAACATCATCAAGAAGAGAGGCGGAGGAGGCCACGGGCGACGACGAGACAGACGAGGAAATGGGACACGACCGCAGCTCAGTCTCAGTCATGCAGGGCTGGGCAGGAGAGCAGGAGGTGACGCAACTCGCACTTCCCTAGGGAGGAGGGCGAGGCAGGCCGAGCTGGAGCGCGATAAACTGCTCCAGATGATGCTCACGGGAGGAGGGCTCGGGAGCGTAGACGGAGTGTGGAGTGACGGCGCCGGAGCCCGGGTAGGAGGTGGACGGAATCGCCGAAGGGAACGGGGGCACCGACGGCTGCGGAGTCGGTGTCTGCGGGACTGGCGAGGCGACCCGGGTGGTGGAGCCGCTGGACGAGGTCGAGGCGTCAGAGCTGGCGACAGCGACGAAGGCAGAGGCGAGACGGCGCTCCCGCTGGCGACGCATGGTGGCGATGACGCGCGCCTCGTCCGTCGGCAGCGGGCACGTGTACCACCCGTGCCCAGGCTGGCCACAGTTGTGGCAGGCAGAGCCACCACTGCCAGACCCGGTCGACGGCTCCTGCTGCTAGTGCTACTACTGCTGACCCTTACCCTTCTTGCTCCGACGCTTCTTCTTCCCCGTCGGTGAAGCGCTGGCGGAGGAGCTGGCGGAGGAGATGGCGGATGTAGCTGTGGCGGGGGAGGCGATGGCCACGGAGGCGAGAGCCTCCGTGCGATGGAGTTCGGACTCCTGGCGAGCTTCCTCAATGCGGAGGAAGAGCTCGTATGCCCAGGGCATGAGGGTGCCCTGGGTCGCCATGGTGGAGAGGACGTCCTGGGGGTAGTGGACGAAGACGTCCGCGTACGCGTTGGTGGCGCCGCGCTTGATGGTGAGGAGCGCAGACAGAGGGGGTGGAGCAGCTGTGCCGAGACGACGCAGGATGTCCTCCGCCCGCTGCCAGTAGGCAGTGACCGTCTCGGTCTCCCCCATGCGCAGGGAGTTGAACTCTCGGAGCAGACGGCTGATCTCAGCGTCGCTAGACAGGCGATGAGGTCGAGTGAGGATGTGCCATGCGGATGCAGGGTCCGGTGTGGCGCCAGTGGTGAAGTCGCCGAGGAAAGGCTCCAGTGCCAGGCGGGAAGCCGGAGGGGCGACTGGGACGAGGGCATGAACGGCGCGACCAGCGTCATAGCTGGTCGGCCTGGGTGGAGTCATAGGGATGGGTGTAGGTCACCCATAGGCCCTCCCCTTGCGCCCAGATCCGGAAGCTGAGCTCCCAGCTCCGGAACTGCTCGCCAGCCTTAAGCGGCGGCGGTGGTGTCTCAAAGTCCTTCTGCCTGCGGCCGGCGCCCAGAGTGGGGCCAAGGATGGATGTCACCGTCTGCCGCTGGCGCTGAGTTTGCTGCTGCGCTAGGTAGTGCGTGGCAGCGGACACAGTTGGGCTGGCGTGCCCTGGAGGGATGAAGGATGGCAGTGCACCGGTAGCCGTGTGGGAAGCTGATGGCTGCAGCGCCGCAAGTTGCTGCGTCAAGGCGGTGAGCTGTAGCTGAAGAGCGGTGAGGGGGTCAGGGACGCCGCCGCCGATGCCAGAGGACATCTGCTGCTGCAGCTGCTGCTGTTGCTGCTGCTGCTGCTGTCTCTGCATCAAGGCGGCAAGCTGCAGCTGAAGAGCGACGAGTGGGTCAGGGATGCCACTGCCGATGCCAGAGGGCAACAGCTGCTACTGCTGCTGCTGTTGCTGCTGCTGCTGCTACTGCTGCTGCTGCTGCTGCTGCTGCTGCGGCTGCTGCTGCTGCTGCTGCTGCTGCTGCTACTGCTGCTGCTGCTGCTGCTATTCCTGCTGCTGCTGCTGCTCCAGCTGCTGTAGCTGCTGCGCAAAAGGGGGGCTAGGGGTCCCTTCCCCGACGGAGGAGGACCCCGCGTCAGATGGGCTGTTGGTCATGGTGGTTAAAGGAGCCTCTCGTCCCCTTTTGTTTTTTTTTTCTTCTGTGTTTTGTGTGCTACTGATGTCAGCAGTGACGTCAGCCGAGGATGGCTGACGTCAATAGAGGGAACTACGTGTGTGCAATGCCACTGTTTTCTCCCCCGGCCTCTTTTTTTTTTCCTTTCTCTGTTGATGACGTCAGTAGTGACATCAGCAAAGGGGTGCTGATGTCAGCAGCGGCAAATGTTGGGGCCGCCACTGCTGCTGTTGGTGCTGATGCTGCTGCAGTTGCTGCTGCTGCTGTTGCTACTACTGCTGTTGCTGCTGCTGCTGCTACTGCTGCTGCTACAGCAGCTGTTTGCTGCTGCTGCTGCTACTACTGCTGCTGCTATTGGTGGTGCTGCTGCTGCTGCTGCAGCTGTTTGCTACTGCTGCTGCAGTTGTTTGCTGCTACTACTGCAGCTGCTGCTGCTGCTGCTGCTGTTGTTGCTGCTGCTGCGGGTGCTGCAGTTGGTGCTACTCGTGTTACGAGCTGCAGCAATTGCTGTGACTGCTGCTGCTGCAGCAGAGAGCTGCTGTAGCTCGCTGCTGCAGCTGAGTGCTGCTATAGCTGCTGCGTGCTACAGCAGCTACTCGCTACAGCTGCAGGCTGCTGCAGCGAGCTGCGGGGTGGGGGATTTTTTTCTTGCTCTCTTTTTTTTGTTTTTTTTTTTTTTTNNNNGTGACTGCTGCTGCTGCAGCAGAGAGCTGCTGTAGCTCGCTGCTGCAGCTGAGTGCTGCTATAGCTGCTGCGTGCTACAGCAGCTACTCGCTACAGCTGCAGGCTGCTGCAGCGAGCTGCGGGGTGGGGGATTTTTTTCTTGCTCTCTTTTTTTTGTTTTTTTTTTTTTTTCTTGTCAACAACGGGCAGTAGCCCGCTGCCTGCTGCAAGCAACGGGCTACTGCTCGCCCAGCAACAGCGAGCTGCTGCTCGCCGGCAGCAGCGAGCTGCTGCTCGCTGCTCGCTCGCTGCAAGCAGCGGGGAGCAGCAGCCGCGGCTGGCAGCTGCTACTCGCTGTTGATGTTGCTGCTACTGCAGCTGTCGGCTGCTGTAGCTCGCTATAACAGCTGCTGTAGCCCGCTCCTGCTGGTGCACGCTACTGCAGCTGCTACGTGCTGCGGCTGCTGCCTGCTGCTGCTGCGAGCTGCTGCAGCCGGCTACTACTGCGGGCTGCTACTACTGCTGCACGCCGCTGCTACTGCTGCACGCTGCTGCTGCTGTTGCTGTGAGCTGCTGCTACTACGGGCTGCTGCTGCTGCTGCTGCGAGCTGCTGCTGCTGCTGTTATTGCGGGCTGCTGCGAGTTGCTGCTTCTGCCTGCTACTGCTGGTGGTGCCAGTCACTGCACCTGGGTGACGTTGCCGCGTGCGTCGTCGCCCACAGACGTCAGACGCCGCCTGCCGCTCACCTCCTCACGTCACGTGTGGAGGTCAGTGCTGCTGAAAAAATTTCGGCAGCATTTCCCCTGGCCCAGTGGCCGTGGGAAAAATTCTGACGCCGCCACCAGGAGGGTCAATGCTGTCGGAAAAAATCCTACAGCATTTCCCCTGCACTGGCGCGTATGGGAGGTCCGCCGGCGTTGTCTGGCACCTGTTCGCCAGTCTTCTGCTGCTGCTGCTACGCTCTGGCTCTGATACCAAAAAGGAGACTATGCAGCAGGTTGGGGCAGCAGCGTTGTTGATGCAACGTGCGGGCTTCCACGCTCGTTGCTTAAGTCAGCTGCCCCCTCAGTCTGCTGCTCTAGAGTCGAAGTCTGGAAGCTCTGGGTTTTGTTACTCAAAAACGCGCGCGCCAAAGTTAGCGCCAGAAAGCAGCTGAAAACTGATAATGACTGATTAGGAATGAAGAATAAACAGCAATGGGAGACCCCTCCAAGTTCTAGGCCCTCTCCAGCTCTGTAGAGCTTGTTACTCAGTTCATCAGCCAATCAGAAAATAGCTCAGTTCAGGCTGGCAGGTTTTCTCCGTGAGGCCTGCCAGGCAGCCGACAGCCCAAAACCCGGGCGTCGTCCGTTTTGCCTGAAAACTGGACCATACCATAATACCGACGCTGCGAACGCAGCCGTGCGGCCAGAATCTGCTAGAAAAATAGTAGCGAGGAGTTATGGCAGCCTAAACCCAGATAGTGCCCACAATGGTTTATGCTGCCAAACAGGGCCATGCGACATGCAACTGGGACCCTAGGCAGTGCATGACGATGCAGACGCGATGGGANAACTGCGGTGTCAATGACCGCCGGCAGCACGACCGCCGAGGAGGCCTGCCGATGGAGCTGAGCGCGTCGCCGGAGAGAGGAGGCTCCAGCGAACTGCGAGAAGACCTCAGCGTGCGTCGGCTCCACCGGACGACACTCCATCAGCGTCGAGTCTCACCGTCAGTCATCTGCACGCCGATGTACACAAGCCGGGAGGACACAACAGAGCACAATGAGAGATGCGAAAAAACCAACAGTGTCCGCATCATAGAACCCGTCCTCGTTAGTGAGATTGTCAGGTCTGGTATGAATGAGGGCATGCACAACGCGAGCAGAATGAGACTCAATAGGCACAAAAGGAGGGTGAGAAGAGGGATGAGGCTCATGATAGTATTCCGAGAGCTGCTCGCCATGTGCCCAAGCACTGAAGTAGAAATCCTAAGAGTAGAAGGTGAGGTGAGATGCAAAGTGAGGTGGGTTAGAGTCAAAGTCAGGTTTGCGCTGCACTGATGTTGCAAGTTCTTTTGTAGCGACTGTCCCAGCGGTGACTGCGATTGCAAGAGGGTCAGAGGAGAATGAGCCAGCGGTGGCAGGTGCAAAAGCAAGTGAGGTGGAGAAGGTAGCAGCAACGCCGACAATAGTGGATGCCGAGGATGTGTCGCGCAATGCAGGTTGGAGGCGGTTAATAACCAAATCAGCAATGTGATCTGCGTAAGCCTCATGGTCAGCTTGTCAAGCATGCAGCTTTTCTTGAGTAGCATGCTCTTCATTGAGTGCAGCTTACAGAGCAGTGCGCTCTCGCTGCAGCTCAGCCTGCAAGGCACTGTATTGGTCATTGCCGACCGGCATGATGCTGGTGACGTGACTCTGTCGAAATATTATTGGTAGAGTTTCCCTTACCCCAATGGGCTTAGGAAATGTGTGGTGGGTACGTCAAGGGTCTGTTGCAAAGCAATGAACCTGAACGCACAAACAAGCCAACGCAGAAGGTACAGGGACGAAGGCGGAGACCAAGCTCACCAAGCACTACGGCCAAGGGAGAACAGCGTTGGAAGAGCAATTGTAGCTCAAGAAGCTACAACTGCAACAGTAGCTACTGGTGAGACAATGAGGCAGGCAAATCCAATCAGCGCTTCGCAGCAGCTTCCGCTCGGCTGCTAATGTTGCTACGCCGGCACCTGCAACAGCAACCGCGTGGCTGCTTGCGCAACTGTGGCAGCAGCTCCACACTACTGCTGTGCTGTAGCGTATCTGCGTGCTGCTGCTGCAACTGCTACGTGTGGCGACTGCTGCACTCTGTTGCCGCCGCGCGCTATTGCTGTTGTCGTATACTACTGTTGCTGCTGCTCAATGCTGGTGCTGCTACACGCTGCTGTTGCCTGCCGTCGTCGCCGTCGCTGTGCAACGCTGTTGCGCGCTGCTCCTAGTGCGTGCTGCTGTTGCTGCACGCTGCTCCTGCCGCGGGCTGCTACTGCTGCCCGCCACTGCGTGCCGCGACTGTGGCTTGCTGCCGCCGCTGCTGGTGCCAATGGCAGCAGCTGCTAGAGGCTGCCGCTTGCTACAGCTGTCATCTACTGCTGCTAGCAGCTGTTGCTGACGCACTCTCACGTGGGAGACGTCACCTGCAGTCGGGTGTCGTCGGCAGGTCCCTGTGGATCGGCAACAGCGGTGACGCTCGCTGCTGCTGCTCTGCCGCGTCTTTGCTGCGCAGCTCGGCGAGAAGTGTCTCACCACTCTAATACCAAGAGAAGATGCGTGGAAGCTTCCTAGCGACACAGTCACCGACAAAGCGTCAGTGCATGATCAAACGGTGACAACAGGCACAAGTCGTGCACACAATGGCAAGGGTCTGGCTATGAGACACAAGGCAAAGTGTCATAATGCTTCAATAGCGTTTGCAGAGAAATGATAAATGAAAGGTCCATGGCATAAGTATCTGCCGCGGCACACAGCGGGTGTCGCACACGGCAGCACAGGATCTGTCCTAAAACCGCCCCAAAACCACTGCTTTGGCCGTAACTTAGCACAGACATGTCAAAATGCTACGCCGTTTGATCCTATATGTGCAGAATCACAAGCCGAACGTTACGACTGGTCACATGCATGCATCCGGCCTCAAGCGGTGGACGCACAATGCAAAAACGTGCACATCGGGTCCACGATCAGTTCATTGATAAACTCCTACTTGCTGCAGAAAAATTGCAAGAGGTCCCGTGCAGCGTCCAGAGTTCTGGAACGGTCGTCGGTCAGCTCCAAGCTGGTAGTCCACCACCAGACGACACACTGGTACCACCAGTATCCGTACCAGGGATGTGCATGAGTGTGGACGTGGCCGAGCGATCACAGTCAACTGTACAAGGTCGACAGCAATGTCACAAATCACAACTGCTGACCATTGGATTCGTCGTCAGGAGTGGAAATGTCCAGATCACCGATCAGGAGTAAGATTCTTTTCCTGCAGACATCGGTGGACATTTGTAAACTGGTGACTTCACTTTCACGATAATGTTGTCACAACAGTTGGCACCCAACTGTGGGGGTCAGGCGGCACCCAAGGGGGGGGGGGGGGGGGGGGTGTAAAGTGAAGGAGCATGAGAAATCCATGAATCCTTTCGTCTCATGAACAGTCAAGACACACTCTCGCCTAACTTCACATGAAGGAGAATGTGCAGCAGTTTCCGTTGAGCAGTCTAAACAAAGCCTTCCCCTCTCTTCACCAGGAAGGACAGGCTGACCTAATGTGCGAAAAACCACAAATGTACAGAAAGGGAGCTGTACAGACCCAATCTGGACCAACAGCGCGCCTTCCGTGTCGCCAGAAGCGGATCTCCTCTTGAGGAAAGCTTGCAAACCACAGGTTCTCTACAAGGAGCCTTTCAGGAATGTGACGAAACTTTCCACAGCTGCATCAATGGAGTCGATAACCAGCGTCTCGCTCTCGCACCCAAGGTCATCGTCCAAAAGCCGTTGGGAGGTTGCCCGCCTCATGCGAGCGAAGGGAAGAGCCTCCTGCTCGACTGCCCCATCAGATGTTTGGCGGAATGCGGCTGCTGTAGAGTACCACACGCAGATACCGTGCAAGCAGGCCTTCAGACTTTGTACAAGCTCCTGCATGCTTGTAAGCTCCAGCAGGCTCGAGGACCAGCCTTTCTGCCCAACTTGTTGCCTTGATTCCTGACCCAGAATGGCATCTGCTTCTGCGTTGAACAGCGCGAGAAGAGCGGTGTGCATCATGGCTGCCCACTCGTCGTCGAATGCTTCAAGTGATGAAACTGATACAGACTGCTTCTGTTGGTTCCTCCTAGACAGGTGCAGGTCGCTGAAGATGGACACAAGCATCGACGCCAAGCCAAGTAGTGGCAGCAGCTGCTCGATCTCACTGTCGTGCAGGGGAGCCTTCCGTCGGCAGCCTAGCGCAAGCAAGGCTAGCTGGGGCACGCCGCTGACGAGGGCCCTGTACGTGAGAAACTCTGCTGAATCAATTGCTTGATTGCTCTTGAACTGTTGGCTGATCTTCCGGTGCAATCTCAAGCCATCCTGAAACACGGAAAGCAAGGGCATAATGTAGGCTGCTGGTCAGTTACAGGGGTTTCCGCAACACGGTGTAGGCTGGTGGGTTAGAGACTAGCCGTTTTGCTCCTATCGATCCACTCTCGTCAGGTCATTGCAAGTGTAATACCGGAGGGTGTCATATTTGGCGAGTGCCACACCAGACGATCATGGAAGGGTCATGGAGTGAGGGGTAGACCTGGTGAAAGGACCGTAGGCTGAAGCGATTCGCAATATGTTGACAGACTTACCAGAGAATACACGGCCCACGTCTTCATATACTGCGATCGCCATCTGGATTCGGAGCTCCCGCCGCCGACTGAACCGGAGAGCTCGTCCAGAGATACGCAGAACCGGTCGACTTTGAGTGGGAATTTCGACGAGAGACGCTTCGGGAAGGATTTGGCTGGTGCTGGACTGCTTCCCGCCTCTGCGAAGAAGATGCTGAGCTGGGCGTGTTCTTCCGCTGAGCCATAACTTTTCAGCCACTTATCCCACAGCAGGAAGCTTTCGGCGAGGATGGAGATCAGCTGGCAATCCTTCCCGTTCCTCGGCTGGGCTGCGAGCAGTGACAACAGGTAAGGCGCATGACCGCAGGTCTGCACAGAGTGCCGGCCGACTTCTTCGTAGGGGCCTGGAGCGGACCAGAACGGGTGCGCCTTGGCCACTGGAACCTCCCACGACTGCCAGGTCTTAAGAGACTGCTGGATGGTGGCACTCCATTCCGACAGGTAACTGGGCGCTGCGGAATCACTGAAGGAGCGAGATGTCAAGGCAGGAAGAAATTCCCTCTTTGCTGATTGCTTTCTGGAGATACGTCTATTCAATTGCTCCTCCCTCTCGCCGCTGCTAGCTTCCAGCTTGGCCAAATGGGCCGCCTCCCCAATCACGTCTAACCGGGGAGTCACACGGTCCTGGAACGCCATGGAACTCTCTACAGCAGTCATCCTCACAACCTTGATGAAGACGAGCTCGAGGATAAGGGACCAAAACTTCGGCCTTCAAGCGTCGCACGTACACGTCTAGGTGATTTCAGTATGTCTGATTGCCGTGCGAAGATCCGGAGAACTGAGAGACCAATAACGCATGGCAATGTCGAGGATTCTGTTGGCGTAAAGTACCGACTTCGCCAGATGCATCGCAACGAACGCCGCCGATCTCGCGGAGAGCTCTTCGCCACTATTGCGAACCCCACGTGCATGTTCGTCCGGATGGGGTGCGATGGCAGCTCAGCGTCAGCGCAGAGCCAGGAGGGGCTGCAGGCCAAGTGCAACGCACCGCTGGCGATGGAGACCAACCTGCCGCCTCTTGAACCTTGGCGCGTTCATCCCAGCTTTTCAAGCTGTATTTCCGGGAAAGGGAGGTTAATCTGACGGTCGATGATAGGGATCTTATGTCGCTCGCGTGAGTACGATGAGTATGAATCCATTCGGTTTGTGAACCGACAGTGAGCACTGGAAACGGTGCATGAGTAGGTGCTGGTGTAGGCAACTGCCTGCTGGCTCGGCTGAGGTGGTGACTCCCAAGAGTTGTCGGTTGCTTCATCACAGGGACGCGGCCTGCTGCGTCGGCTGACAAGAACCAGGACGGCTCTGGCCGGAGAACCCGGGGATGGGCGGATGGGAGCAAGCAAAAAATCCACAGCGGGTGTCGTGCCAGCTAAGCGAGGTTTAAAGTGATCACCTGTTGTGAGAATGATCGGTCCAGAGCTCGGAAGACGAGTAGCTCTGGTGGAACTAACTTCTTATTGGTCGGGTGCCCCGACGATTAGGAGTTGCAGCTTGGTCGTCGATTGACGATGATGATTGACGACAAGGCTGAGAAACAATTTATGTTGTAACGATTCCTGCAAATATGTTGAGCCGCTTTGTGATTGAATGGTTTGCATAATCATTGCTCTGTTCCTGACATTATTTCGTTTAATTATGCGCCATATTGGATCAAATGTAATCCTTCCAAAATACAACGAGAGCGAATTGCATGGTCCTTAAGCTACGCTCGGCCACGTGGAGTCAATATTCGGGAGTAATCTTTGACTTTTTATCAACAAAAAAGGACACCGCACGTGACGCCGTGCGTTCAGCTGAAAGAGGTGCAGTGAATGCCCGTGCAAGTGGCCGCAAGGGTTGTGACGGCGACAGTGAGGGTTGGTCTTCCCCCAGTCTCGTTCCACGGTTAGTAGTAGTCCCATAATCTGCCTCTCGCGTTTGTTTGCGGCCTTGTAATGCTGGAAAGGTTTTATTTTCAAGGACTTATCGACGGTCATCGTCAAAGCCATCCTCCTAAGATCGTTCCGATCACATCGGCTGTTCCCGATCGTTTGCAAATTCGCTTCGGAACAGCCAGCTTAACATTGCTTGAATGAAGATATAATCGACGGTCGGGATAGGTTTCACTCGCACAATTTTTCTATCCTCCTTCGAACGGTTCACCAGTTCCGAAGGCTCAGCCAATTAACCCAGTCCCCAACGGCAAAACATTTTGGTCTTGGGTAGAAAAAGCAACATGGCAACACCCGCACGCAAGTCCGCGGAAAAACGGATGAGCCTTCGACATAGCTCGAAAACCTCAAAGGTGACCAAACGTCCGCAGCCTTGCCAACCTTCCAAGTTGGGTCCACGTCTGGCGAACCTGTCCCCATACAATGGACGAAAGACGTACCGATTGGCCGGACGTCCCCACCATGCCAAGCACGTTCGCCAATCATTCGGCCAAAGACAGCCCCACTCGTCTCAGAGTGCACGACCGCTGTCTCTTCTGTCTTGAAGCTTGCCCTGAACGAGTTCATTGCATTCTGTCTCATCTCGGGATTTGAAATGACCGGGTGACAATTTCTTGGGCAAACTTATCCGAGGTGACAGTGTTTGCACAGCGCATGTACTCTTTATGCCGAACAAGGGAACGTCTGTGCGTCGATGTCGTCACGATCTTACATGTCAAAAACATGGCAAAATCTGTCCTAATTCTGCTGTATTATTCCTACAGCCGATATTTCTTCATGGCTAGCGCGAGGGTGAGCAAAGTCAAGTGGTCTGATCGGCATGAACGCACTATTGGTGTGTGTGGCTTCCACCTGTCACGAGCGACGGCAAGGAGAGCAGTGAGAGACAGCTCCTAGCACTGCTGTTGCTAGCGTGGCAACACAAGCCAGCTAGCTAACTCACTAGCACACACAGGTGGAGGTGAGAACAGCAAGGGGTTGGCTAGGGACACAAACACAAGTGTCAGAATGCTGCAAATATTTGAAATGTGCAGAGAGAGATAACAACTGAGGTCTGGCCAACCTATATAGTGCCACGGACCTAGTGGATGCACACACACGCACGGCGCACAACGGCGCTATTTTTCTAGCAGGACAAAACAGTGGCAAAAACACAGTTTTGGTCACAATTCCCTGCAGACTCGTCAGAACGACGAGCCGTTTGAACCAGAACGGCCACGTCGACGAGATCTACATCCTGATAGGCTGCACGCCTACGTGCTCTGACACAGCACAAGTCCACAAAATACGGAAGTCTTCTGGGCGCCCGTCGCCACCGGCTGCCGACCTGTTGCCG
>SZWC01002403.1:150164-222296 GCA_023375785.1 Penium margaritaceum
CCCCCCCCCCCCCCCAGCTCTGTAGAGCTTGTTACTCAGTTCATCAGCCAATCAGAAAATAGCTGGTTTCAGGCTTGCAGGTTTTCTCGGTGAGGCCTGCCAGACGGCCTACAGCCCAAAACCCGGGCGTCGTCCGTTTTGCCTCAAAACTGGACCATACCATAATATCAATGCTGCGAGCGCAGCCGTGCAGGCAGAATCCGCTAGAAAAACAGTAGCGAGGAGTTATGGTAGCCTGAACCCAGGTAGTGCCCACGATGGTTTATGCTGCCAAACAGGGCCATGCAACATGCAACAGGGACCCTAGGCAGCGCATGACGACGCAGGCATGACAGTACGCGCTGGACGCATGCAGATAGCAACTGCGGTGGCAGTGACTGCCGGCAGCGCGATCGCCGAGGAGGCCTCCCGATGGAGCTGAACACGTCGCCGGAGAGAGGGGGCTCGAGCGAACTGCGAGACGACCTCAGCGTGCGTCGGCTCCACCGGACGACACTCCATCAGCGTCGAGTCTCGCCGTCAGTCATCTGCACGCCGATGTACACAAGCCGGGAGGACACAACAGAGCACAATGAGCGTAAAAACCAACACTTCCCCATGACTCACTGGCGTAGTGCACATGGGCGGGCAAAGACACGGTCAACACAGAGACTTTCCAAGGACACGGAGAAGTGCAGGCAGAGACAAAGAAAGCAAGCCACGGACGCACGCCGACTGAACTCACAGCCTTCTTAAACGAGTCCCACTTCAGTGCCTTGGTCAAGAAGTCAGCCAGCTGCCGTGCAGTCTCAACCCACCCGATGTTGATGCTGCCGTCATGCAACAACGAACGCACATAGTGATACTCAACATTGATGTGCTTTGTGCGAGTGTGATGCACACCGTTGTTGTCTGCAATGGCCATGACACTCTCATTGTCACAATGCACGGTGATGGATGCGACATACTGACGTAACTCAGACAACAGATGACGCAACCACACGCCCTCACACGCGCCTGAGCTAAGAGCCACGTACTCTGCCTCAGTAGTGCTGCGAGGAATGCACCCCTGCTTGCCACTGCGCCAGGACACAGCTGTGCCACCGATCAGGAAGATCCAGCCTGTGCGACTCTTACCGTCTGGACTGCCCGTCCAGTCGCTGTCGGTGTAGCCCACTACGACGACGGACCGCTGGCGGCGGAACATGAGACCTCGCCGAGGGGTCGAGACGACATAGCGCAGCACTCGGATCGCGGCCTCGTAGTGGAGGTGACGCAGATCCTGAGAGAACTGGGCCAGGAGGTTGACGGCGAACGCGATGTCTGGACGCGTCGTCGTCGCCAAGAACATCAGTGACCCAATGATCCGCAGATACTTGGTCACATCAACTGGCTCCCCCACAACAGCTGGGTCAGGACTCTTCAGCTTCACCTGGCCGTCGGGCGACATGGGTGAGGATGCGCTGGACTCGAGGGGCATGGCCTCGGCGAAGCGAGCTGACAGGGTTTGCACATAGGCAGCTTGGTGGACGTGTAGGATGCCCTGAGAGGCATCACGGTCGAGCTCCATGCCCAGGAAGACTTGGGCAGACCCGAGATCCTTCATCTGGTAGGCGGCGTGCAGCAAGTCCTTCACACACTGGATGGCTGCCGTGTCTGGCGACGCAATGAGGAGATCATCAACGTATACCAGAACTACGGCAAATGTCTGACCTCGTGGGCTGAGAAAGAGTGCGGGGTCAGCAGTGCTGCGCTGGAGGCCGCCACGGAGAAGTGTGCTGCTGATCTCCTGGTTCCAGCACCGAGGTGACTGCTTCAGACCATAGAGGGCCTTTCGCAGCCGCCAGACTCTCCCAGTACCGTCGTCGAAGCCTAGGGGCTACACCATGTAGAGCTCCTCACCCTCCAGTGAGCCATGGAGGAATGCGTTGCTAACGTCCATCTGATGCAGCTCCCACCCATGCTCGGCAACCAGGCTGAAGAGCGCCCGACTAGTGGAGAACCGACCGACAGGGGCGAAGATCTGGTCGTAATCGACTCCATGGACCTCAGCAAACCCCTTAGCTGTGAGGCGGGCCTTGTACTTGTCCAAGGACCCGTCACGCTTCCACTTGCCCCGAAGGACCCACTTGGCACCATTGGCCTTCCGACCTGGAGAAAGGTCAACGAGGTCGTAGATGTGGTGCTGCCGGATAGCAGCAAGCTCCTCGGCGTAGGCCGCATCCCAATGTGCGACCTTAGAAGAGGC
Organism: Penium margaritaceum; assembly: GCA_023375785.1. Lineage (NCBI taxonomy): Eukaryota > Viridiplantae > Streptophyta > Zygnematophyceae > Desmidiales > Peniaceae > Penium > Penium margaritaceum. Next base: position 152,392 of record SZWC01002403.1, read on the forward strand.
TCGAACCTCGCGTAGGGTGGCTGGGTCCTCCGGGCGTGCTGTGGACCGGACGGAGAGGGCGTGTACATCACGAGCTCCAGGTGGGATGCGGGCGAGTGCAGCCATGACAGCATGCTGATGCTCGTGATGAAGCATGGCATAGTCCAGTGCAGAGCCCGGGTGAAGGTCGGAGATGATGGCCGAGCTGGTCAGGCCGAGAGCCTTCGTGCCAGGGTCCCCACTCACGACCGAGGGAGTGGAGGAGACACGTGGAGCCGTAGGGGGTCGAGGCGCCACAGGACCCGGTGCGACAGTCTGCACTTTGCGCCGAGGTCGGAGGCTGCCGCCTGGGCCACGTCTATAGTGCGACCGGGCAGGAGATGTCGCTGGGTCTGACGGGCCAGCGGAGGCAGACAGGACGCCTGGCGCGGAGGAGCCAGCGGACGCGACTGGGGCTGTTGGCCCGGAGGGGCCAGCGGACGCGACCAGCGCTGCTGGCTCGGAGGGGCCAGCAGACGTGACTGGGGCTGCTGGTCCGGAGGGGCCAGCGGACGTGAGTGGGGCTGCTGGCCCGGAGGGGGCCAGCGGACGCGACCGGCGCTGCTGGCCCGGAGGGGCCAACGGACACGGCCGGCGCTGCTGGCCCGGAGGGGCCAGCAGACGCGGTCGGCGCTACTGGCTCGGAGGGGCCAGCAGACGTGACAAGGGCTTCTGGCCCGGAGGGGCCAGTGGACGAGACTGGGGCTGCTGGCCCGGAGGGGCCAGCGGACGCGACCGGCGTTGCTGGCCCGGAGGGGCCAACGGACGCGACTGGGGCTGCTGGTCCGGAGGGGCCAGCGGACGTGACCGGCACTGTTGGCCACGAGGGGCCAGCGGATGCGGTTGGCGCTGCAGGCCCGGAGGGGCCAGCGGACGCGACTGGGCCTGCTGGCTTAGAGGATGCGATAGGGGCTACCGGCTCAGAGGGACGGAGTGCCGTGTCACCCGGAAGCGACAGGACGGAGGACGGACTCACCACTCCCCCATGCGACGGGAGGGACACGGACGAGCCGGAGCGGATGAGGTCGCGGGGAAATAGGTCCTCGAAGAAGAGGGCATCACGGGACTCGACGATGCAGTGCCGGGACGGGTCCCAGAACCGCCAGGCCTTAGACTGACGAGACACACCGAGGAAGGTGCAGGGGCGGCCGCGAGGGGCGAGCTTGTCGCCCTGCTGTGGGGCGGGCAGCCATACAATGGCGACGCAGCCCCAGACGCAAGCGGGGCACAGGTCCGCGCGCCGACCGCACCTGTGCTGGTAGGGTGTGGACTGGCGGGGAAGAGGACCGTGGGGAATCCGGTTCCATACCCAGGTCATGTAGGCCATGGCCTCAAAATAGAAGTTATCGGACAGACTGGACTCAATGCGCATGTTGCGGACGGCGTCGGCCATGGTGTGGTTCCAGCGCTCGGAGACGTCGTTCTGGGCGGGTGTGTAGGGCGCAGACGTCTCATGGTGGATGCAGCAGGAGGCGAGAAAGGCCGTGGCCTCGCCCATGTACTCGCCGCCGCGATCAGAGCGAAAGCAGCGAAGAGGGTGGCCACACTCGCGTTCGGCAAGGACGAGCCAGTCTTCAACGGCCCGAGCGACATCTATTCTTCTGCCGGAGGCACAAGACCTAGCGGTAGCGGGAATTGTTATCCGTGAGGGTGAGGACATAGCGGTCGTGTTCCTCGACGGACACGGTGGGGAGAGGACCCATAACGTCTGAGTAGACCAGGTCGAGTGGGGCGGACGCACGAGAGGAAAACAAGGGGTACGTGGAGCGATGCATCTTCCCCTGGGCGCAATCAATGCACTCAGTGGGGCACGGGAGAGGGAAGGTCTCTGGGTCAAGGCCCTTGGCCGGTTGGGTGCGGAGCATGCTGTCTATGGCGGCGGAATGGACCTGACAAGAGGCCGGTGTGCTGAGGAGAAAACGTACTGGTCACAAAAACATGGCTTGTGGCGGCCGACGAGGCAGAGACGGGAGAGGAAGAGAAGAGGTGAGGGACATGCCACAGGTTGCCACGGGTGGTGGCATGCAGGATGACAAGAGTAGACAGACGCAACGACACAGTGCCAACACCACGCGAGTACACAACGTCCATGCTCATGCGGTCAAGTGTAGTCACGGAAAGGAGGCTGAGCTCAAGACCAGAGACGAAGAGAACATCAGTCATAAAGACGTCACCGACAAGACCACGGAAACGAACCATACCAATGCCACGGACCGATAACACCTGTTCGGAGCCCGTTCGGACACCGGAGACATCGCCGACAGGGCCAAGCATACTGAAGGCCTCGCAAGAGGCCGTCATGTGATGCGTGGCCCCGGAGTCAATGATCCGGGTCTCAGCAGGGTCCTGGACAGGGGTCGCCAGATCGCTGACGGTCACATGATAGCAAGCAAGGGACACGGACGCGGTGGAAGGGGGCGCGAAACGAGACTGCCAATCGTCAAGCCACGTAATGTCGTCAAGGAGTGGGGTGGAGGAGACCACAGGAGACGACAAGACAGATGAAGAGACGGGATAGGACCGCAGCTCAGACTCAGTCATGCAAGGCTGTGCAGGAGGGCAAGAAGTGACGCAACTCGTACTTCCCTTGGGAGGAGGGCGAGGCAGGCAAAGCTGGAGCGCGATGTACTGCTCCAGCTGATGCTCACGGGAGGATGGCCCGGGAGTGTAGGCCGAGTACGGAGTCACACTGCCGGAGCCCCGGTAGTAAGAGTACAAGGCCGACAAAGGAAACGGAAGCGCCAATGGCTGGGAGTAGTACTGCTGTTGCGGGGGTGTCTGCAGGATAGATGAAATTGTCGGAGCGGTCGAGCTGCTGGACGAGGTCAGAGTGTCAGCAGTAGCGGCGGCGGCAGAGGCGAGACGGTGCTCCCGCTGGCGTCGTAGGATGGCGATGACGCAGGCCTTGTCTGTCAACAGAGGGCATGTGTACCACCCGTGTCCAGGGCGACCGCAGTTGTGGCAGACCGCGCCACCACCCCTGGATCCGGTCGACGACTGTTGCTGCTGTTGTTGCGACAGACCCTTGCCTTTTTTGGTCTTGTGCTTCTTCTTCATTTTTACGTCGATGAGGTAGGTACGGCGGGGGAGGTGACGGCCACGGAGGCAACGGCAGGTGAAGCGACGGGGAGGGAGGCACCGACAGGGGAGGCGACGGCAGGGGATGCAAGCGCCTCCATGTGATGGAGCTGGGACTCCCGTCGAGCTTCCTCAACACGGAGGAAGAGCTTGTACGCCCAGGACATGAGGGTGCCCTGGGCCGCCATGGTGGAGAGGACGTCCTGGGGGTAGTGCACGAAGACGTCCGCGTACGCGTTGGTGGCACTGCGCTTGATGGTGAGAAGCGCGGACAGAGGGGGCGGAGCGGATGTGCCGAGATGTCGAAGGATGTCCTCTGCCAGCTACCAGTAGGCAGTGACCGTCTCGGTCTCCCCCATGTGTAGGGAGTTGAACTCTGGGAGCAGGCGACTAATCTCAGCGTCGTTGGACAGGCGATGGGGCCTGGTGAGGACATGCCAAGCGGCGGCAGGGTTTGGAGGGACGTCAGTGGTGAATTTGCCGAGGAAAGGCTGGAGGGCCAGGCGGGACGCCGGAGGAGCGATTGGGACTAAGGCACGAACGGCGCGACCAGCGTCATACAGCTGGTTGGCTTGGGTGGAGTCATAAGGGAGGGTGTAGTACATCTAGAGACCCTCCCCTTGGGCCCAGATCCGGAAGCTGAGTTCCCAGCTCCGGAACTGCTCGCCGGCCTGAAGCGGCGGGGACGGCGTCCGAAAGTCCTTCTGCCTACGGCCGGCACCCAGAGTGGGGCCAAGGACGGAGGTCACTATGTGCCACTGGCGCTGAGTCTGCTGCTGTGCCAGGTAACATGTGGCAGCTGACACAGCCGGGCTGGCGTGTCCTGGAGGGACAAATGACGGCAGCACACTTATGGCAGGCTGGGAGGCTGGTGGCTGTAGCACGGCAAGCTGCTGCGTCAAGGCGGCGAGCTGGTGCTGAAGAGCCACGATGGGATCAGGGTCGTCGCCGACGACACCAGTGGGCTGTTGGGGATCCAGCGGCTGCTGCTGCTGTTGCTGCTGTTGTTGCTGCTGCTGTTGTTGCTATAGTGGCAGCCGCTGCTGTTGCTGCTGCTGTTGTTGTTTTTGCTGCTGCTGTAGTGCTTGCTACTGCTGCTGCTGCTGCTACTACTGCTGCTGCCGTTGTTGTTGCTGCTGCTGCTGCTGGTGTAGCGGCTGTTGTTGCTGCTGCTACAGCCGCTGCTGCTGTTGCGACAACTGGTGCGGCTGTTGTAGCTGTTGCCACTACTGCCGCTGCCGCTGCTGCTACTGCTGCTGCTGCTGCTATTGCTGCTACTGCTGCTGCTGCTGTTGCCGCTGGTGCAGCTCTTGCTGCTACAGGCGCCGCAAGAAAGGGGAGGTAGGGGTCCCCCCCATAGAGGAGGACCCGTCCGCCTTGTGAGAGCTAGCCATGGTGTGTCCAAAGCCTTGTTTTTTTTGTTTGTGTCCTTTGTTGTTGGGTGTGTGCTGCTGATGTCAAGAGTGACGTCTGCCAAGGATGGCAGACGTGAGCAGAGTCCCCTGGTGTTCTCCTGGTTTCCCCCTTTTTTTGTGTATGTGGTTGATGATGTCAGTAGTGACATCAGTGGACACCTGCTGACATCAGCAGTGGTTGCTACAGCAGTTGCTGTTGATGTTGCTGCTTCTGTTGCCGCTACTGTTACTGCTGCTGCTGTGGTGGCTGCTGCAGCTGCTACTGCTGCCGTAGCTACTGCTGCTGCTACTGCTGCAGCTACTGCTATTGCTACTGTTGTTGCTACTGCTGCTGCTACTACTATTACAGCGGCTGCGGCTGCTGCTCCTTAATAGAGGGACAGATCGGGGGGTGGGGGTCCCCGTTTTTCTTTTTTCTTTTGTTGTTTTTTTTTGTTTTGCTTGCTCGCTACGAGCTCCTCGTAGCGAGCAGCTCGCTGCTCGCTACGAGCAGCTAGCTGCTCGCTGTGAGCAGCTAGCTGCTCGCTATGAACAGCTGGCTGCTCGTAGCGGGCAGCTGGATGCTCGCTGCTCAGTTCAAGCAGCTGGCTGCTCACAGCTGTAGCAACTGCTGCTGCGGGCTGCCGCAGCTATAGCTGATGCAAGCTGCTGCAGCCGGCTATTGCTGCTGACGCCTGCTATTGCTGCTGCGTGCTGTTGCGAGCAGCTGCTGCTGCAGGCTGGTGCTCGCTTCGGCTGCTGGTGCTGCCGGCTGCTGCGGGGTGCTACTGCTGCGAGCTGCTGCTGCTGCCAGCCGCTGCTATTTGCTGTTGCTGCTGGCCGCTGCTGCCACTGCTCTCTACCGTGGCAAGCTGTTACTACTGCTACTGGCTGCTACTTTCAGTCACACCTGAGGACGTCGCCGCCTTGCGCCGTCGTCAGCAGGGGCCTAACATGGTCGGCCACTCACTTTCTTGCGTCGAGCATGGGGGTCCGTGCTGCCGGAAAAAATCCGGCAGCATTTCCCCTGGCCCAGTGGCCGTGGGAAAAATTTTGACTCCGCCACCAGGCGGGTCAATGCTGCCGGAAAAAATCCAGCAGCATTTCCCCTGCACTGGCGCGTATGGAAGTCCGCCGGCGTTGTCTGGCACCTGTACGTCAGTCTGCTGCTGTTGCTGCTACGCTCTGGCTTTGATACCAAAATGGAAGCTAGGCAGCAGGTTGGGGCAGCTGCATTGTTGATGCAGCGTGCGGGCTTCCACGCTCGTTGCTTAAGTCAGCTGCCCCCTCAGTCTGCTGCTCTAGAGTCTGAAAGCTCTGGATTTGTTACTCAGAAGTGCGCGCGCCAGTGTTAGCGCCAGAAAGCAGCTGGAAACTGATAGTAACTGATTAGCAATCAAGAATGAATTGCAATGGGGGACCCCTCCAAGTTCTAGCCCCCCCCAGCTCTGTAGAGCTTGTTACTCAGTTCCTCAGCCAATCAGAAAAGAACTAAACTCAGGTTGGCAGGTTTTCTCGGTGAGGCCTGCCAGACGGCCGACAGCCCAAAACACGGGCATCGTCCGTTTTGCTTGAAAACTAGACCATACCATAATATCGATGCTGCGAACGTAGCCGTGCGGTCAGAATCCGCTAGAAAAACAGCAGCGAGGAGTTATGGCAGCCTGAACCCAGGCAGTGCCCACGATGGTTTATGCTGCCAAACAGGGCCATGCAACATGGATCAGGGACCCTAGGCAGCGCATGACGACGCAGGCACGACAGTACGCGCTGGACGCATGCAGACAGCGACTACGGTGGCAGTGACTGTCGGCAGTGCAACCGCTGAGGAGGCCTGCGGATGGAGCTGAACACGTCGCCGGAGAGAGGGGGCTCCAGCAAACTGCGAGGCGATCTCAGTGTGCGTCGGCTCCACCGGACGACACTCCATCAGTGTCGAGTCTCGCCGTCAGTTATCTGCACGCCGATAAACACAAGCCGGGAGGACACAGCAGAGCACAATGAGCGCAAAAACCAACAGCTGTCACACGCTGACCTGGCGCTGACGCCTAGTGTCGCGGCAAGTGGTTAGGAAGGTTCTAGGAAACTTCTCATGCACAAGATGAAAGTATGAAGGCATCCTGAGATTGGGGAAAAAACAAAGGAACGTTTCCATCCATTTACGACGAAACCAATGACAAGACCTTACCCGTTACATTCACCATGATGTCCCGAAGGCACTCGATGGTCGTTGCAATATCACTCGCGTGTTCGAAAAAAGCATTTGCACGACTTACAAACATAGCATTATTAAATCCTCGCCGTGATTGTAACTCGCGTTTTTGGGTAGTGTGTGAAATTGAACAACGACCTGGTGCCATCGACATGAATAAGGGCCGAGTTTTCAAACGTCAATCTAGCATGTTTTCACGAATAATCGATAGAAACGGATAAAAAATATACCTCACCACAAGAAACAATCATTCCGAATACATCCTCCTTCAGGTTTTAATGTCACAATCGGGCCGACAGACGGGAAAGATCGGTCCACGCGACGAAAACATGCCTTGGTGTTGTGATGTGACTTGTTTTCGTCCACTTGTACAGCTTAATGTGACCACTCGGCCGTGTCCATGCTCGTGCATATCCCTGATGCGCGCCCTGCTGGCTCCGGAGCACTGACGGTTGGTGGATTCATCCACTAGCAGCTGCCAGACGGCTGCCACGACATCCCGGGTGCTTGCTAGTGTTGTGATGTGAGTTGTTTTTGTCCACTTGTACAGCTTATTGTGACCACTCGGCCGTGTCCATGCTCGTCCAAATCCCTGATGCGGGCCCTGTTGGTGCCTGAGCACTGATGATTTGTGGATCCATCCACCAACAGCTGCCAGGCGGCGGCCACGACGTCCTGGGTGCTTGCTGGGGTACTCTGCAATTTTTTTGCAGACGGTATAGTTTTCTCGGTGGACTGGCTCTTTAGCCCGATTTGCATGTTTTGCATTGTCCGTCCACCGATCGATGACGGACTTGTGCGTGTGACCAGTCGTATGGTCCGGCTCAAGATTCTCCATCTGTAGGTTCAGACGGTGTTGCGTTTGGATGCATGTGCGCATAGTTGCGGCCAAAACAGTGGTTTTGAGCCGGTTTGACAAACTGAGAAATTGACACTGCCGCGTGCGTCACCCGCCGTGTGCCGCGGCAGGTATTTATGCTGTGTGCTTGTCATTTGTCATCTCTCTCTACATTACTAAGCTATTGGAGCTTATGAGACTTTGCGCGTCTCCCTAGCCTAATCCTTGCTGCTTCTAGCACCTGCTTGCTTGCTAGTGCGCTATATGACTGGACAGTGTTGCCACATCAGCAACAGCAAGGTTAGGAAGCTACTTACCAATTCTTCTTGGTATCAGAGCAGCGAGACCCCTCTTGCTGAGCTGCGCCGCAGTGATGCAGCACAAGCAGCAACAGTGAGAGTCACCGCCGCCGCCACATTCTTGGACCCGTTGGAGCCGACGTTGGCAGCAGCGACGTCACCACGCAATCGCCACCACCGTAGCAAGTGGAGCTGTAGCAGTGAAGAGATCCAGCATTTACGACGGCTAACAGCAATAGCACCGGGTGGCAACACCGGCCGTGTCTGGCTGTCAGCTTGTAAAAAAATAAGTAGTAACAGCTCGCGGCAGTAGCTTGCGGCGCCGGCTACGAGCAGTGGCAGCGCGCAGCGGTGGCAGCAACTTGTAGCTGCGACGGCATCAACAGCTACGAGCAGCACCAACAACATAGTAGCAGTAGCGCAGCAGTAGCATTCGGCTGCTAGAGCGACAGCAGCAGCAGCGGTAGCAACAGCATTGTAGCAGCGTAGCAGTAGATCCGCCGCAGTAGCAGCGGCGAGCTTGCGCAGCACTGCTGCTACATAGCAAAGCTGTGCAACTGCGCAGAAATTGCGTAGTACTACGCAGGCCTGCGTGGCACTGCGCAGGCCTACGCAACCCCTGCGCAGCGGCGAGCAGGGGGTGACGAGGTCATCCCCACCGGTCATGCCGGGTTCGCGTGACCTCCACAAAAACAAAAACAAAGAAAGGCTGGAAAAAACGCTAGCAAAGAAACGCTACCTTTTTTCATTAGCGTAAAAAACGCTGATGTCATCATAGACTGTGCTGACGTCACAAGTTTTGGGGTCAAAACGTCATATTCGAGAAACACTGTCGGTTTTTTGTTTGGAGCATTTTTTGCGTTCGGCCCCATACTGAGCATTGCAATGGCGCCGGTCCGTGACAAGGACAAAGGACTCGTTGAACCCTCTTCCTCCTGTTTGGGCGTTATGAGTCTGCGGTCGCAGTCCGGCATGATCAACGAGCTTCGTCGGTCACAAGACGAGATGCGCCGGCAGCAACAGAGGCAGTCTGACGCATTGTTGGAGGTCACGGAGTTACTGTTGGGTCGATTGATGGCTTCACAGTAGCCACCTGGAGGATCTGCTGGAGCTGCACGACCTTCTCAGCAGTCTACACCCTACATAGCGCCGTGGCCTCATCATCACTCGTCACAAGTGGACACCTGGGATGAGGAGGAGATTGAGGATGACTCACGCCAGCACGAGATTCGTGTGCTTGAGGAGCGCATCCGTGAGTAATGTTTGGGATCACAGCCTCTCACTCCGCCACCGTCTCGCCGTCAAGATCAGCCACGTCGTTCAGCAGCGTTCACCTTTGGTGGCGTTTCTCTCACTAGTGGGCTCCCCATACCTCGTCCACGGCCTCTTAAGCTAGAGGTCGCCCTCCCAATGGAGCGGCGATCAAATGACTTTGAGACACCTCCACCCGGTTACGATAGTGACGAGGGCTTCGATTGTTGGGAGACCTTGTTTCAGGTGTGGGCCGATTGTGAGGATGGTTGGCCGTACTACCACAGCTAGTATCAGACCCGCGACGCTCACCAGGTCCAGACTGTAATGAGAGCGATGCGGGGTCTCCTCTACGCCATGCCGTGGGAGATAGTGGTCGACTTCCGACCCTTTCTCAGTGAGACCGGGACCGGGACTAGAGCAGATCCGCGTCATGGCTGGGAGCTGGCCCTAACACTTCTCGTTGCGGTGACCCATGCCACGAGGGCGGCCCGACTACGTGAGTTTCACTCCCTCCATCAGGGTCCCACGGAGCTTGCAGCTGACGACTGGAGGCGCGCGATGCGCCTTTACACGCACCTTGGGACCGGTGGCGGGACGCAGTTGTGGGCACTCGACACCATCATGATGGGGGCGCATTTGGACCACGTGAAGCTCTTTACGGGCTTTGATCGTGTGGCTCTCTCTCTCAGTTGTCAGAGTCACTACAACTGCTTCCTTGGGCCCATTGCTACTTCATCAAGGCCACATCGGCTCATGAGGCTGCCATCGCCCATTAGTAGAGTCCACTTGTTGCAGCTGTGACTCCGACCCCTCCTACGCCTCTGTCCCTGCTCACCAGTCCAACCTCCACCGCTTCCTCCTCCTCCTCCTCCTCTATCTAGAGCGGCCACACTCAGGGCGTTGCAGCAGCCACAGAGGGGAAGAAGGAAAAGAAGCAACGTGGCAAGGGACAGCAGCAACATCAATAGCCGGCGAGTAGTGGCAGCGGACGTTCTGTCCAGTGTTGCAACTGTGTACGCGCTCACTGCTACATGGAGTGTGAGCAGCCCCTTGACTGGACTCGGATCATGCGTGGCCTTCAGGCGGCGCACACACAGCGGATTTCCTCGAGTGACACACGGACTGGGCGCACCGCGACAACGAGTGCAGTAGATGCATCCGTTTCATCAGGCGGCAGCGGTGATGTGGATCCTGGGGATCGCACGATCGCAGAGCTTTGTCAGCTGCTAGCGCTTCGTACTCAGGGAGGTACGAGTATGTTGTCATAACCGAGTGGTCCTGACACAACTTGTCTTACTGTGTCTATTGCTCATGATGATGCTTGCGATGTAGCTATGTTGGCTTGCGATGAGGATGGACCTGACAGTACCAACTGGCTTGCCGAGTCACAGATCCGTGTTGTTCGTCGTTGTCCCGAGTCCTCTGTTGAGCGTCCAGCAGAGGCAGAGTGTTATGTGGCACGTTGCTCAGTGTCGAAGACTGGTCGTGAGCCGGGTGGCACCTGGATTATTGACTCTGGAGCTACCCATCACATGACCTGTCGTCGTAGTGACTTCGTTGTGCTCGGTCCCGTTGCGTCCGTTTGGTCTGTTCTCACAGGGTTTGGTCAGTCGTTGCCTGTGTAGGGAGTTGGACTTGTGCGGTTTGATGGTCCATCTGGCCCCTTGTATACTTCTGATGTGCTCTTTGTCCCTGCTCTTGAGCTCAGCCTGCTCTCTGTTCGTGCATGCACCAGGATGGGTCTCACTGTTGAGCACTCTGTTGACTCTACCACAGTGACTGCTCTTGACACACGCGCAATCGTACTTTGTGCCTTTTATTGTTGATGAACTGTATCATGAGTCCCATTGCACTCCCTTTGTTTCTTCTCCACCTCTCTCCTCTGCGTCGTTGGTGTTCTCTCCCTTGAGTACCAGCGCTTGTTACACTGGCGCCTCTCCCATGTGAGCTCGGACACTGTGTCCATGCTCATTCACACTCAGCCAACCCTCGGTCTTGACGCAGCTTCTTTTGAGAAGCCGGCCAAGACCGACTGTCTTTTTTGCGCCCAGGGTAAGATGCATCGCTGCTCTTATCCTGACTCCTCCTCCTGGGTACTACGCCCACTAGAGTTGGTCCACTCAGACCTTCTCGGTCCTCTCCCAGTCGAGTCCCTCTTTGATCGGGGTCGATGTGTTCTCACCCTCACTGATGACTTCACACGAATGCGGTGGGTCTACAGCCTCCGCCACAAGAGCAATGCCACATTGGCGGTCCGCCTGTGGTTTGTGATGGCTGAGCGTCAGTCTCGTCACACCCTGCACACATTCTGCTCAGATCGTGGTGGCGAGTTCTTAGGCGAGATGGATGCCTACTTTGCTCAGCACGGTATCTTTCACCAGCTTTCCGCCGTTTGCTACACCACAGTAGAACGGTGTGTCTGAGTATTGGAACCGCACCATGGAGGATGCGGTTCGCGCTATGCAGTCTGAGTGCGGTCTATAAGAGTCCTTTGCCTTTGAGGGCTTCTCCTACATGACATGGGTCTGGAATCGCTTGCCGCATGGTCCACTTCCCGACCATGTCATACCGTACGAGTTATGGTTCGGCCATCATGCTGATCTCTGTCTCGCTCGCGTTTGGGGGTCCCTCGCCTGTGTCTGGTACACCGAGGACCAGCAGAGGTCTAAGGTCTCACCTCGGGGACGCATGTGTACCTTCCTTGGCATCTCCCCACGGTCGAAGGCCTGGCGTTTTTGGGACCCTGTTCGCCATCGCATTGTCGAGTCTTGGGATGCTCTCTTCTTTGAGGCTCTCACCTACCGCAACTTGTCCAACATTTTGTCGCTGGCAACCGACCACGTTCCTACTTGTGTGGCCTCCCGACGGATGGGGGAGTCTATTCCTGCGGATGGGTCCGGCCGGGACTCCCCACTTGTGGTCCGGTCTCCGGGTGTTGATGATCTGGCCATCGTGGCTGTGGGTCAAGTAGCCTCATCAGTACCCTCTGGCACACTGATCCCGTGCTAGTGTCAGACCCCTCTGGTGCACCCGATCTCGTGCCTGTGCCGGTCCCCTGTGCCACACCTGATCCCGTACGAGCATCAGTCCCCTCTGGCACACTTGATCTCGTGCCGGTGTCAGACCCCTCTGGCACACCCGATCTTGTACCAGTGTCGGTCACCTCTGGCACACCCAATCTCGTACCAGTGTCAGTCCGTGTTGGTACACCTAATCCCATACCAGTGCCAGTCCCCTCCGTTACACCCACTCCCGTGCATGCACCCATGTCCCCTACGGCTTTGGCATAGCAGCCTTCCCCGTAGCCTGAGGTGAGCGCTGTATCGGGTTACTCCCGCGAGCCCGATGGTCGTCTTCGACCATTGGCCTCTAGGGCTCACCAGACTGCTGACCTTGCACCGAGACGCCCGACTCGTAGTTTTTAGAGTGGCAAGCCTGGCACGAAGGCCCTTGGCTTGAGTGTCCAGGCAGACTACATTGAGGTGCACCCAGCATGTCCTGTCGGCCACGAGTTGGTCTCTCAAGAGTTTTTGGTTGCTTGCGATGTCGCAGCCGGCCTTGTCGTGGTCAGACCAAGTTCTGAGGCATGTGTCTTAGCCACCCAGAGCACTCCCTCGATGATGCCTGATCCAGTCACATTGAAGGAGGCACTCTTAGCTCACGATGCAGACCTGTTGCGTGCTGCTTGTGAGGATGAGCTGAGAACCATCCATGAGCACGGTGTCTATGAGTTTGTCGACCTCCCGCCTAGGCGGAAGGCTGTACAGGCCAAGTGGGTCTTTCGCAAGAAGGTGAAGCCTGATGGCACACTAGATTGCTACAAGGCTTGCTTGACGGCCAAGGGGTTCTTGCAGGTTGAGGGAGTAGATTTCACTGACACATTTGCACCTGTTGGCCGCATGACCACCGCTCGCGCTCTTTTTGGGGTTTTTGCTCACCACGACTAGGAGCTACACCAGATGGACGTGAACAACGTGTTCCTCCATGGCACTTTAGAGGAGGAGATCTACATGGTCCAGCCACCTGGATTCGAGGTCGATGACAAGGTCTGGCGCTTGCGCAAGGCCTTGTACGGCCTGAAACAGTCACCCAGGTGCTAGAACTTGGAGATCACTGGTACACTGACACATGTCGGTTATGTACAGAGTGACGCTGACCCGTCCCTCTTTCTGAGGTTGACAGCTAAGAGCTTCACCGCCATCCTGGTCTACATGGATGACCTCCTGATTGTGTCTCCTTCTATGGAGGCCGTGAAGGAGGCCAAGGGAGTTCTCCAGGCTGCCTACAGGATGAAGGACCTTGGTCTTGCAGCGGTGTTTCTTAGGATGGAGATCGTGTGTGATCTTCAGCGAAGGACACTCTTGTTGCATCAGGCACGTTACGCCCACGTTGTGGGGAAGTGGTTTGCTGACCTCCTGGGTGCAGTTCGTATAGCCTCCATCCCTATCACACCTGACGGTTAGGATTCTTTGAAGGTGGATGATCCCGTAGACCTAGGGGATACAATGAACCTGACCCTGTACTTGTGCTTGATTGGCTCCTTGATGTACTTGGCCACTACCACACGACCCGACATTGCCTTTGCCATCAACCTCCTTGTACAGTTTTCATAGTGTCCTCGAGCTGTGCGAGTGGTGCGGTACGTGGTGTCCACACCATACCTGGGACTCTGCTTTTGACGGCAGTGTTGGACGGTAGTCGACGGCTACACAGATAGTGACTTGGCGTGGAGTCCTGATGGGCGCAGTCGGACAGGCTACGTGTTCCTGCTTGGTGGTACCGCTGTGTCGTTGCGTAGTGGCAAGCAGGGTTGTATCGCACGTAGTTCAGCAGTGGCTGTGTATGTTGCTCTAGGGGCTGGGGCTGCTGAGGCGGTGTGGCTGCATCGTCTACTTTGTGAGTTGCGTCAGTCTGTTCCTTGCATTGCTCTGCGCTGTGACAACCAGAGTGCTCTTGCCATTGCAGAGAAATCTGGTGTGTTTCATGCAGGTATGAAGCACATTGCTCTTGAGCATTACTTTGTGCGTGATCTTGTGGAGCGACAGGTGATCTCCATCACCTGGGTCGGCTTGGACAGGGCTGTTAGATCGGATCGGATTTCTGATCCGAATCCGTTCTAACAGAAAAAAAATCCGAATCCGATCCGAAATGGCATCGTATCGGATTCAGATCCGGTCAGTTCGGATCGGATCGGATTCGGATTCGCCGGCGAAATGATTGGATCGGATCGGATCGAATCCCAACTGAATCCGAAGAGAAACCGAATTGAATCCGAACTGAATCCGAACTAAAATCCGAACTGAAATCCGAAACCGGACTGAAAACAAGGCGCACAAGGCGCAGTGCGGACGCACAAGGCGCAGCGCGGGTGCAGGCGCAGCAGATTGCAGCAGCCTGCAGCCTGCAACTTGCAAGCGCAGGCGCCATCAGGAGCAGCAGAAAGCGGAAGCGCAGTCAGTAGCAGAACAAATCCGAACTGAAGTGCCAAAACCTGAACCAAAGTCTCTAAAAAACAGGTTAAGTGTCAAAATCCAAACTTATCCGAACTAAAACTCACAAATCTGAACTTATCTGATCAAATCCGAACTTATCCGAAGTTCATTTTTCGGTTCCGATTGGTTTCGGTTTTTCCAATGAAAAGATCGGATCGGATCGGATCCGAATCCGAACTTTAAAGTTCGGATCGGATCGGATTCGGATTTTAAATTTTGGATTCGGATAAATCCGATCCGAACCCGATCTAGCAGCCCTGGGCTTGGACATGCAGCGGGCTGACTTCTTGACCAAGGCACTTGCACGTGGAGATTTCATGGTGGACATTCGTTCTGTCGGGCTACGCCCCTTGCCTGAGAGTGGTTTAGAGTGGGGTGTGTGAGCATGGACTGTTGAGCATCTTTTTATGCACCTGTGTCAGTTCTGCTCGTGTATGGACATGCGTACCATCGGGTCATGGGGGAGTGTTGTGATGTGAGTTGTTTTCGTCCACTTGTACAGCTTACTGTGACCATTCGGCCGTGTCCATGCTCGGAGCGTCCTATGTGTCTGTAGTGCTGCCAGCAAGCACACCCTGCTCCCCTGGAGCATCTACCTACTGTCCTTCGTGCCCCTCGTCTTCATCAAAAGCCTCGCTAAGGAACTTGTCCGTTGAGTCACCACCGTCTGTCACGCGCTCCATGCCCGGCATGCCTCCATGTGGCTGCCGACGCGCCCGTGGCGTCCTCCGAACAACGACCTGCTGCAACAGCAACTTGAGAGCCTGATGCATTCCAACAGACTTGATTGAACATTGTTCTTTTTCTCGAGTAGCCTGGCGATCGCACGAGTGCGTGGATTGGTGGCACGACTGTCGCTCGCTTTGTCCATGGTTGTAGTGCCAGAGGAGATCACGTCCGTGCTGGCCTCCCCTGTCCCCGCCGTCTATGAGGCCTTGCATGGCATGACTGCGTTGCTGCTGGTGCTGATGTCCGCTGCTGTTTATAGCTGCTGGCCGCTGTTGTCACCGCCACCAACCCTACTATTCGTGGCTGTTCGCTCTTGTTGCGGCTGTGGTGTCCCCTGGTGCTGTGGCGTTCAAGGCCTCAGCCACGCAGTTGTTGTTGTCGCCACCGCTGCTGCCACCACTGCTGCCACCGCAGCCGCCGCTACCGCTGCCGTCGCTGCCACCGTAGCTGGCGCTGCCACCGCTAGCGCTGCTACTACTACTACCGCCACTGCCATAGCTACTGCTGTTGCCACTGCCGCCGCTGCCATCACTGCCGCCGCTGCCACCGCCGCTGCCGCTGCCAATGCTACAGCCGCTGCCGCGGCTCCTGTCGCTACAGGCGCCGCAGCGGCTGTTGCTCGGCGGTGCCGAGCACGTCGCCCGCCGGCTGGCCGCCCGCCGGCCGTTGCTCGTCGGCCGCCGGCCACCGTCTGCAGCTGACCAGCCGCCTGCCACCGACCGCTGCGTGCTGTCCGCCGGCCGACGCCGGCCGGTCAATGCCGACCGGCCGCTGCCCTCTGCGCGCCAGCCGCAGACTGCTGCTCGCAGCCCGTTGCGCGTGGCTCACTTGCAAGCAGCTTGCCGGCCGCTGCCCGCTCGCTCGCTGCTCGTTGGCTTGCCGGCCGCCAGCCGCCGGCAGCCACCAGCGGGATGCAACCTGTGATGTGGCATTGCGGGTCGCGCCCCTCAGCCACAGCTGCCGTCGCTCGCGCCGACGCTGCTACCGGCGCTCGCAACCCCTCGTGACGCGACGATTGGCGGGTCCTCCGTGCACTGATGCTGCGTCCCTGCTACGCAACCACGCAAGAGTTGTGTCGCGTGCTCTGATACCATGAGAAACTTCCTGGAAGTTACCTGATGAGACTGCCTATCCACTGTGTGACACCAAGCAGGAAACAACAAGGGTCTAGTCAGATGACGAACACAGGCATCAAGTACTTGTTAACAGAAAGCACATGCAAGGAGAGCTACACAAATGAGCCGCACACGCATAAGTAGGGGCGACCGCTTTCGGTTCGTACCACACACACGTGTAGCATTTCGCTGTGTATCAGCTAGCCACAAAACGTAAACAGTCATAGCTCAGTGCCAACATATCGGAATGAGGCACCGTCTAAACGGCTAGAACCAGATTCTGAAGCACTACACCCCTGCAAAAAGCACAGACAGAGATGCTATACCCTAGTGCAGGCCGTGGTGCCCCTCACGTGCTCCACACCTCATGGTGCCGCCGAGCGCCACCAGAGCCCTGTCGTCGTCAGACCCACCTCAGGCATCTGCACATGGATGGACATGAGCCGACAGGTCACAGTGCTCCGTGAGGGCACCCATCAACAACAAGTGGCAGCAGCGGTAGCCACCCATTGTAGCAGCAGTAGCAGATACTGGAAGGAACCACCACAACTATGTTGCAGCAGAGATAGTGGTAGTAGCCAACAAGAAAAACAGCTCAGCAATAGCAATCGTAGTAGCAGCAAGGGCGGGAGGCACCTGCAACTTCACCGGCTACGGGCAGCACCCGTAGTAGTAGAAGCAGGAAGAGCAGCTACAATCGCAACGGTGGAGGGAAGCAGTCACATTAGCACCCATAGCAGCTATTGTAGTGGCAAGCAGTTGTAGTAGTAGCGGCGAAGGGAAACAGCCTAAGCAACAGTTTCAGCAGCAGCGGCGGCTGCAAGCAGCTACAGATGTGTCGGTGGCAAGCATATGCAGTATCAACGATGGGGGGGGGGAGGTAGTTGCCACACCTGCAGCAAGCAACTGGTGTAGCAGCAGTGGCGGTCAACATCTGCTACAGCAGCAATGGCAGTAGGTAGCTGCTGCAACACCAGTAGTGGTTGGCAGCAGCCACAGCAGTAGCAGCGGTGGCGAGCAGTTGCAACAACGACGGCGGGCAATAGCAATAGTAGCGGTGGCAACGGCGGGCAGTTGCAGCATCGGCGGCGGCAGGCAACATCTGTAGCAGCATTGGTAACGGGCAGCTGTAGTAGCAGCAGCTGACGTCAGCAGCCATAGCAGCAGTTGTAACACTGCTTTGTTGCGTATGCTACAGGAGTGGCAACACCAGCACGCTCAGGAGCAAGGGCAGCAGCCGCGTGGACAGGAGCAGCTGGCCCCGTCGCCATCGCAGTAGCAGGAAGTTGTCGTGAAGCTTCCTACTACGATCGCTCGCCTGTGAGGGTGAGGAGGGGGCCATTGAGCTTGCCCGCGGGCAAGCTTGCCGAGCGAGCTCCTCGAGCAAGTTTGCTGGACAAGTTCGTTCGAGGAGTTGAGCCATACGAAACAAAAAGAAAGGAAGAAGTAGGGAGAGAGGACAAGGGGGGGGGGGCGAGTGGGCCACCCTCGGAAAACCCCAAAGGGGCACCTGAGGAGGTGGCACCTGAAAAAAGAAAAAAAAAGGAGTGAAAAAAAACCAGGTGCACCCACACGTTGGTGCACTAACTCGCCGTCGGCAAACGACGGCAACCGCTGCAGTAGCAATAGCGGGCATGTGAGACGTGGTATTAGCAGCAGCGGCAAAGGTGATCTGAGGCAACAATCGTTGGCTGATGACGACAACCGGAGCAGTAACAGCATTCGTAGCAGTATCAACAACGAAGGCAAATTGAGGTCGCTCGGCAACCGCGCGATAGAGGCGTAGCAGTCGAACATCAACGTACCACCAGTGTGGTGGTGGCCGTCCTCGTGCTGGCGTCATAGCACATCTAAGACATTGTGCTTTGATCTCCCGGCTCCCCTTGTGGCCTTGTGCCAGCGGGAGTGAGTGTCTTATACACTCACCCATGCCAGGCTCCTGAGATAAGCATACCGGCGCGTAAGGGGCACAGCCGGCGCCTTGGCTGGCACTTGTAGTGCAGGTGTGGCAGGGGCCACGAGCACAGTGGCTGTTGTAGCTGTGGCACACGCCCAAGGCTTCTTATGGCTTTGCGTGCTACTTTTACAGCGACCGATATCATGGCTGGCGCTTGTGTCGCCAGCGCCCTCCTGGGTGGCAACCGCCCTGATTACGGTCCTGCCCTACTCCACCATCCGACTCGGAGACATCATCTCGTACCGTCACATCCCTCAGTGGAGCTATGGCGGTGTTGTACACTGAGCTCCAAGGTCTGAAGTGCATGGTGCAACAACTCACAGACCATGTGGTCTCTGAGCGGGCCGTTGCCACCGTGCCACTTTAGGCACCCCTATCTTCCTCCTCGCCATCCTCACCTCCATTAGTGTCATCACTTAAGCATTCCACACCTCCTGACCTTAGCTTCACATCTGATGCCCTCCGCTCTGTCCTCGAGTCAGTTGGAGTCATCCCGACCGTTGACCCCTCCACTACTTTTTTAGTCCCTTCAGCTTGGCGTCATTGCACTCGCACGCAGCATGCGAGGCAACGGACGTCATATTTGGCAAGACGTGCTGAGGAGGCGGCAACAGTCATAGTAGTGGCAGACGTCACCACAGAGATGACTCTCTCGTCCCCAGGCGCAGGGTTGGTGCGGCATCCCTTCGCAACTTCTACCAGTGCGTCGGTCGAGGGAGGGACGGAGTGTCTGCCGATGACCAGCGGAGAGTGCAGGAGGGGTGCGGCAGACGGTGCTTCACGACAAGGCGCTCTCAGTGAGGATGAGACATCCAAGGTTTGGTTCGACGTGGAGTCGGAGACGGACAAGTGGTCTGACGCGGAGTTGGAGGCAGACGTAGAGATGGAGATGGAGACTACATTTGACATAGCAGAGACCACGACCACAAAGACAAGTATGGCAGTAGAGACCATGATCATAGAGGCAGGTGTGGCAGTAGCAGTGGATGGAGTAGTAGTAGCAGTGGCAATGACAGCTGACACATGTGGAGCAGACGTCGAGGCAGTGGGTGTGTTGGCAGCCATCAACGTCGTGACAGTAGCAGCAGTTGCAGTCATTGCTATTGACGGGACGCCGGCAGTGGACGCGCTTGTTGGTGCAGACACTAGTATGATCATTGCTCCTGTAGCAGTTGGTACAGCCTGCGTAGGGGTAGACGCTCCCTCAGACACAGCATCTGTCATTACAGACACACATGCAGAGGGGGGTCCTGGAGAGGCAAGAAATTTCAAGGTTGCCAGCACTTCCTGTATGGCCAGTGCAATTGCGGTAGTTGTCTATAGAGGCGTAACCGTCACAAAGGACGTAGCTCAAGTAGTAGCTGATGCACCAGCAACCGAGCAGGCCCGTGCGCTCGAGCATTTACAATGTGCGCTTTGCAACTAGGAGAATGCAGTCGCACGTGCGGACAGGCACCTACAGGACCTCACGCTTGAGCTACGTGTAGCAAGTACACGTTGGAGTGCCATAGACGCCATGAGTCATCGGTTAGCGGCAGTAGATGTCGAGGATGTGTACACTTGCCTAGAGGCTGTAGAGTGGACGTTCCATGGTGTAGTGTGGAGATGGTCAGACTTGCGCCGAAAGTTGGAGGAGGTGATATTTGTCGATGCTTCAGCAGCGACAGCCCGTGCAAGAGTAGCTGCTACCCTGGCCCACACTGTTGACAGCCGAGTGGCGGTTATACCCACAACATCAGCTGAGCCTACAGCAGTCACCCCTACAGGCGCATGTGTCTTGGTGGATGCAGAGCGAGGTATAGACCTCCGGCTCATGGCTACCCTGACTGGCATTGCTGACACCATGGCAATTCTAGCCGACGACATGCCTACACACGTCTGAGCTACAGTTCTCGTACACGAGCGCCTGTACTCCGCGGTCGATGAGCAAGAGGTAGATGTGGCTCGAGTGGAGGCGCACGTGCAGGGTTTCATGGCCGAGCTACAGGAGGCTAGCAGCCGTTGTTACACTACGGATTTTCCAGCATGGCAGGCTGCCAAGGAGTGCATGGAGGATGTGCACACGCGTCTCGAGGTAGCTGAGAGGTCTTTACAAGATACACGTTGGAGACGGTTGGACGTTCAGCGGCAGGTGGATGATTGGTTCCGCACCAATGGTTGGGAGGAGCCCAAAGACAATGTACGGGCTCCCGATGACGGCGACAATGTAGCAGAGGCAGATTCACGGACGGATGTCGACGTTTGACAAGGAGTTGACAGCCGAATGACAGGTGTACCAGTAGCAGCCGGTGTCTCTACATGAGCACCTATTACAGATGCAGACACTACAAATTCCGACACGTTGTCTGGTGTCAATGGCCTTCGAGCAGCTGGCGGCCAGGCGACAGACGATACGACAGCTGACTTACGCGATAAGGCGGCGAGGCTGCAGGAGGCTGCGGCTCGGGCCAACGCGCACGCGATTGAGGCCCACCGTCAGGTTCGTTCCGCGACTGACCGCCTACATGTCGCAGATGCCGCCATCTGGCCGAGAGCTGCAACAGAGCTTGACGAGCTGTACGCGTGTCTCGACGCTGCAAAGTCCGCGTGGTGATGTGCAGCTTAGCAGCTGGCAGGCATAGAATAGGTGATGCATTTGGAGGAGGCCATCAACGCTGCACCAGTCATAGCAGTAGGTTACGACAGCAGTGACAAATACGACAACAAAGACAACGACAACGAAGATGACGACAACGACGACGGTACTCCCGAGTGAGGCTATGTGGGTGCACATCCGACCAGCATCATTATCACCCTTACTATTGTCTTGCAGGGGTGTGTGGCCATGGGGGAGCCAACCTTTGTAGCCCAAGGGGGGTGTTGGTGTGTGGGCTTTGGCCTGACACCCTTATGAGGATACCGTGGTTAGCTTGTATTCGGCACGATGCTCGGTTGAGGTTATGCTGGTCGAGACCCGTGCACCTAGTGAATTTTTCCAGTGTGACGTGGAGACCTATTGCCTCCATGTGGTATGTATGTTCAATGCATGCGAACAGGTGTGGTCGAGACCTGGACCCCGGAGACATGTTCCGAGGGACATGAGGAGACCTTGTTGCTTTGTACCTCTTGTGTAATGCTTGACACGTGGTTGTGTGGATTATGTGTTGCACGGTCGAGACCCAAGCACTTGGTGAGTTACACCATTGTCTCAAGGAGACATTGTACTGTGGTTGGTGTTTACGATGGACAGTGAGTGTAGCCCCTCACTTGTCATTGCGGTGACGGCTATGTCAGCCAGGGGGAGTGTTGGTTTGTGTGGCTTCCACTCGTCACGAGCTGGTGATTATCCGTATACCCAGTACTGGTGGTATGGAGCGGCGTTACTGGAGAGCATGCAGACATTATCCATGATGCTGATACAGCTAGTGCTTGGGCACTGACGAGTGGTGGCTCCGTGCACTAGCAGATGCGAGAAAGCTGCCACGACATCCCGGGTGCTTGCCGGGGTCCATTCTAGATTTTCTACAGACGCTAGAGTTTTCTCGGTGGACTGGCTCTCGATCCCGGTTTGCATTGTCTATCCATCGATCGATGCCAGACTTGTTTGTGTGACAAATTGCAGTGTCAAGCTCAAGATTCTGCATCTCTAGACTCAGGCGGTGGTGCGTTCGGATACATGTGCGCATGTTTATGGCCAAAACAGTGATTTCAGGTCAGTTTTAGGACAAATCGACACTACGTGTGCGTCACATGCCGTGAGCCACAGCAGGTATTTATGTTGTGTTCTTGTCATTTGTCATTTCTCTTTGCAATTGTATTGATTTTGAGCTTCCTCACACTCTGTATGTGTCCCTACCCAGACCCTTTCAGTTTTGTCTCTAACTTGTGACTGTTGTCACATGCTGACCTAGCGCTGACGCCTAGTGTTGTGGCAAGTGGTTAGGAAGGTTGAGGGTGTGACACGCGGCAGCACAAGATCTATCCTAAAACTGGCCCAAAACCACTGTTTTGGCGGTAACTCAGATCAGACATGTGAGAACGCTACGCCGTCTAAATCCAAGCGTGTAAAATCACAAGCCGAATGCTGCGACTGGTCACATGCATGCATCCAGCATCAAACGGTGGACACAAAATGCAAAAAGATGCAAATCGGGCCCACGACCAGTCCACTGATAAACTCCTACGTGCTGTACAAAAATTGCAGGAGGATCCGGGCAGTGTTTAGAGCTCAGGTACAGTCTTCGGTCAGCTCCAAGCTGGTAGTCCACCACCAGACAACACACCGGTACCACAAGGGTCCGCATCAGGGATCTACACAAGTATGGACACGGCCAAGTGGTCACAATAAACTGTACAGGTCAACAAGAACATCGTAAATTACAACAGTCCCCCATAACCTGATGGTACGCATGTCCATACACGTCCAGCACTGAAACTGGTACAACAACGAGTGCAAAAACAATCATTATATAGACAAAGACAATCCCATACTCAACCACTCTCAGGCAAGGGGCGAAGCCCAACACAATGAATGGCCACCATAAACTCCCTGCGTACCAGTGCCTTCATCATGAATTCAGCACGCTGCATGTCAGCGCCAACCCATATGATGGAGATCACATGCCGCTCCACCAGATCACGCACAAAGTGATGCTCAACCGCAATATGCTTTGTGCGAGCATGAAAGAGACCACAGTTCTTTGCAATGGCAAGAGTGTTGGTTTTTGCGCATCCTCATTGTGCTCTGTTGTGTCCTCCCGCCTTGTGTACATCGGCGTGGAGATGACTGACGGCGAGACTTGACGCTACTAGAGTGTCGTTCGGTGGAGTCGACGCCCGATAAGGCCTACTCGCAGTTTGCTGGAGCCCGCTCTCTCTAGCGACGTGCTCAAGTCCATCGGCAATCCTCCTCGGCGGTCAGGCCGCCGGCGGTCACTGCCACCGCAGATGCTGTCTGCATGCGTCAAGCGCTGGATTTGACTATATCGTTGCGTCTGCAGCGTCATGCTCTGCCTCATGTTGCATGGCACTGTTTGGCATCATGGACCATCGCAAGCACTGCATGGGTTCAGGCAGCCATAACTCTTTGCTGCTCTTTTTCTAGCCGTTTCTGATTGCATGACTATGTTTGCGGCATCGGTATTATGGTGTGGTCTAGTTCTAAGGCAAAACGGACGACGCCCGAGTTTTGGTCTAGCAGGGCTCATCGAGAAAACCGTGCCTGCCAGAAAATAGGTCTAGGTCTATTTTCTGATTGGCTGGTTAGCTGAGTAAAAACTCTACAAAGCTGGGGGGGAGCTAGAACTTGGAGGGGTCTCCCATTGTTGCTCATTCTTTATTCCTAATCAGTCAATTTCAGTTTTCAGCTGCTTTCTGGCGCTAACACTCGCGCGTGCAATTCTGAGTTACAAACTCAGAGCTTCCAGATTTAGACTCTAGAGCAGTAGACTGAGGGGGTAGCAGACTTAAACAATGAGCGTGGAAGCCTATATGCTGCATCAATAACGTTGCTGCCCCAACCTGCTGCCTTGCGTTTCCTTCTTGGTATTAGAGACAGAATGTAGTAGCAACAGCAGAAGACTGGCATACAGGTGCCAGACAACGCCGGCGTACCTCCATTTGCGCCAGGGCAGGGGAAATGCTGCCACATGTTTTTTGGCAGCATTGACCCGCCTGGTGGTGGTGTCAGATTTTTTCCCACGGCCACTGGGCCACTCGAAATGCTGCCAATTTTTTTGGTAGCACTGGTCCCCACGCATGACGCGAGGAGGTGAGCGGCAGGCCGCGTCTGACACCTACGGGCGACGACGCACATGACAACGTCATCCAGGTGCAGTGACTGGCACCAGCAAGCAACACCAGCAACCTGCAGCTATAGCACCGTCAGGTAATAGCAGTGAGCAATGGCAGCAACAGCCAACAACAGCTACGTGCAGAAGCAGTAGCCGGTAGTAGCATCAGCTCATAGCAGCCCGTAGCAACAGCAGTCCGCAGTAGCAGGCATCATCGACGTCTAGCAGCAACAGCTCATAGTAGCACTAGCAGCAATCGCAGCAAGCAACAGTAGCAGCAACAATTAGCAGCAACAGTGAGCAACAGCTGCCGCAGTGATCAGTAGCAGCAGTAGGCTGTAGCAACAAGTAGTAGCAGCAGTTCGTTGTAGTAGCAGCAATAATGAGCAGCAGCCAATAGCAGCCAGCAGCAACTGCTGCTGCTTGCAGCTTGCAGCTAGCCATGAGCGACGGGCTGCTGGTAGCGAGCCCACTACTTGCAGCGAGCAACGAACTGCTGGCAGCGAGGAGTGAGCTCACTGCTCATAGCCCGCTTCCCACAACGAGCAGCAAAGCTAGATGTGACAGACGACAGGGAAAAAAAAAGAAAAAAAATCCCCCATCCCACCAGCGCCTTTGCCGCGGCTGCAGTAGCTGTCATAGCTGCTACAACAACCACAACAGCTCGAGCAGTACACAACAGCAGTAGTAGTAGTTGCTACTACAATTTTAAGTTGTAGTAGCAGCAAAAGCAGTAGCAACAAGAAGAACAGCAACAACAACAGCCACAACAGCAACAAGAGCAGCAGTAACAGTGGCAAAAACAGCAGTAGCAACAGTAGCCGCAACAGTAGTAGAAACAGCAGCAGCAATAGTAGTAGCAGCAGCAGTAGCAATAGATGCTACAGTAGCAGCAACAACAGTTGTGGCAGCGGCCCCAACAACGGCCGCTGTTGACATTAGCATCCCATTGTTGATGTCACTATTGACGTCACTACTGACGTCATCAACAAAAAAATGGGATACCAAAACCCACCATGACTAGCAGCGCCAGTGGGGAGGGGTCTCCTTTGTTGGAGGGACCCCCAGCCCCCCTTTCTTGTAGCAGCTGCAACAGCTATAGGAACAGCAGCAACAACAACAGTAACAGTAGCAACAGTAGCAGCAGCAGCAGTAGCAGCAACAGCAGCACAATCCAACAGGTATCGTCGCTGACACCTTTGATCCCTTGACTGCCATTCAGCAACAGCTCGTTGTCCTGACGTTGCAGCTTGCAAGAGTGTAGCTATTGGCCTCACAGATTACCACCAATGCCCCTCTTTGCTCATTCCTCATGGATACGCTAGCTCCGTTGTGTCGGCTGCCATGCATTACCTGGCGTAGCAACAGACTGAGTGCCAGCGGCAGATAGTGACAGGCGTCCTTGGCCCCACTCTAGATGCCGGCCGCAGGCAAAAGGACTTTGAGACGCCGCTCCTGTCGCTTCAGGTCGACGTGAAGTTATGTAGCTGAGAGCTCAACTTCTGCATGTAGGTGAAGGGTGAGGATCTGTGGGCATACTACACCCTCCCGTTTGACTCCACCTAGGCTGATCAGCTGTATGACGCCGGTCGCGCTGTACCCACCCTCGTCCCCGATGCTCCTCCGGCTTCTCGCCTGGCCCTAGAGCCCTTTCTCGGCAAATTTACCACTGGCGGCACCCCAGACCGTGTAGCCGCGTGACACATCCTCACTCTTCCCCATTGCCTGTCTAGCGACATTAAGACCAGCCGTTTGCTATGGGAGTTCAACTCCCTGCACATGGGGGAGACCAAGACAGTCACCGCGTATTGGCAGCGGGCTGAGGACATCCTCTACTGCCTAAGTACCTCTGCTCCACCCCCTGTGGCCACGCTCCTTACCATCAATTGCGGTGCTATCAACGCGTACACGCATGTCTTCCTCCACTACTCCCAGGATTTCCTCTCCACCATAGTGGCCCAGGGCACCCTCATGTCCTTGGCATACGAGCTCTTCCTCAGGATTGAGGAAGCTCACCTGGAGTCTCGTCTCCAGCGCATAGAGGCCCTCGCCTCCCTTGTCGTTTCTTCCGTGATTGTGGCTTTCCCTCCTACCTCCACCAGCTCCTCATTGTCGGGGAAGAAGAAGCGCCAGGGCAAGAAGGGTAAGGGTCAGCAGTAGCAGCGGTAGCAGTCAACTTGGTCTAGTAGTGGCTCGGTCTGCCACAACTGTGGCCAGCTAGGGCACGGGTGCTACACGTGCTCGCTAACAACGGACGAGGCATGCGTCATCGCCACCATGGATCGCCAATGAAAGCGCCGTCTTGCCTCTAACGCCATAGCTGTCATCGCCCCTGACGCCTCGACTCCGTCCAGCAGCTCCACTCCTCTGACCGTGACACCAGTCCAGTAGACGCGAGCTCCTGAGCAGTATCATCTACAGCCGTTGGCACCTCCGTTCCCTTCACCGGGTCAATCCTCCTTCTATCCAGGCTCAGGCGCCCATACTCCGCACTCAGTTTACACTTTGGGGTTGTCCACGTGCGAGCGTCAGCTGGAGCAGTTCATTGCGCTTCAGCTCGGCATGCCTCGCCCTCCCCCCCAGGAAAATGCAAGTTGCGTCACCTCTTGCTTGTCCCCATTGCCCTGCATGACTGAGCTTGAGCTGTATTCGTGTCCTACTTCCTCGTCTGTCTTGCCATCTTTTGTGATCTCTTTTACCCCCCTTTGTGACGACGTCACGTGGCTTGATGATTGGGAGTCTCGGTTCGCGCCCCCTTCCATCACGTCCGTGTCTCTTCCTTGCTGCCATGTGACTGTCAATGATCTGGCGACACTGGTCCAGGACCATGCTAAATCTTGGATCATCGACTTTGGAGCAACGGATCACATGATGGCCTCTCGCGAGGCCATTAGTATGCTTGGTCCTGTTGGTGATGTATCCGTGGTCCGTACGGGCTCCAGACAGGTGTTACCTTTCCACGGTGTCGGCGTCGCTCGTTTCCATGGTCCTACTGGTGATATCTTCTTGACCGATGTCCTCTTTGTCCTAGGTCTTGAGCTCAACCTTTTATCTGTTTCTGCCCTTGACCACATGAGCATGGACGTTGTGCACTTGTGTGGTGTTAGCACTGTGTTGTTGCGTCCGTCTGGTCTTTTCGTTCTACACGCTGCCGCCTGTGGCAACCTGTGGCACGTACCTCGTCTGTCCTCCTCTCCTTCTATCCCCTCCTCGTCGGCTGCCACAGGCCATGTGTTTGTCACCAACACGCTCTCTCCACAGCACAACCGCCTCTTGTACCGCCGCCTTTGCCACGTCCACTCTGCTGTCGTAGACAGCATACTCCGCACCCGGCCGGCCAAGGGCCTTGACCCGGAGACTTTCCCTCTCTTGTGCCCCACAGAGTGCATTGATTGCGCTCAGGCAAGATGCACCGGTCCACATACCATCTAACCTCCTCTCTTGCATCCGCCCATCTAGACCTGGTTCATTCCGATATCATGGGTCCTCTCCCTACTGAGTCGGTTAGAGAGCATGGCCGCTATGTCCTCACTCTCACGGACGACTACTCTCGCTACCGCTGGGTATTCTGCCTTCTGCAGAAGAGCAATGTCGTCCATGCCATTGAGGACTGGCTTGTCCTTACGGAGCGCGAGTATGGTCAATCTCTTTGTTGCTTTCACTCCAATTGCGGTGTTGAGTACATGGGCAAGACCACGATTTGTCTCGCCTCCCGCGGTATCCACCACGAGACGTCCACGCCCTACACGCCTGCCCAAAACGGCGTCTCTGAATGGTGGAACCGTACCATGTCTGACGTTGTCAGCACCATGCGGGTTGTGTCTGGCCTTTCCGATGGCTTCTATTTTGAAGCCATGGCCTACATGACGTGGGTCTGGACCGGGATTCCCCACGGACCCCTTCTCCGCCAGACTATGCGGTACCAGCACTGGTGCAGCCAGCGAGCTGACCTCCGCCCCGCTCGGGTCTGGGGCTGTGTGGCCATTGTGTGGCTGCCCGCCCCGCAATAGGGTGGTAAGCTTGCCCCCCGTGGTCGCCCTTGCACATTTCTCGGTGTCTCTTGTCAGTCCAAGGCGTGGTGCTTCTGGGATCCCTCCCGACACTGCATCGTTGAGTCCCACGATGCCCTCTACTTTGAGGAGCTCTTTCCTCATGATCTCGTTCACTCCGCCTCGTCGGTGTCCCTCCCGTCGCGAGGGGTCGTGGTGAGTGTGTCCTCCGTCCTGGCGCTTCCGGGTGGCACATCACTTGGTCCCTCCAAGCCAGCCGTCCCAGTCGCGTCCAGTGGTCCCTCAGGGCCGGTAGCCCCAGTCGCACCTACCGACCCCTATGGGCCGGTGGCCCTAGTTGCGTCCGCTTGTCCCTCTAGGCCGGCAGCCCCAATCCCGCCCGCTGGCCCCTCTAGGCCAGCGGCCCCAGTCGCGTCTACTGGTCCCTCTGGGCCGACAGCCCCAGTCGCGCCCGCTAGCCCCTTTGGCCCAGTGGCCCGAGTCGCGTCTGCTGGTCCCTCTGGGCCGGCAACCCCAGTCGCGCTCGCTGGCCCTTCTGGGCCGGTGGCCCTAGTCACGTCTGCTGGTCCCTCTAGGCCGGCAGCTCCAGTCGCGCCCGCTTGCCCCTCTGGACCGGTGGCCCCAGTCGCGTCCGCTAGTCCCTCTGGGCCGGTAGCCCTAGTCGTACCCGCTAGCCCCTCTGGGTCGGCAACCCCAGTCGCGTCCGCTGGTCCCACCGGGCCAGCAGCCGCGTCTGCCTCCGTCGGCCCGTCGGACTCTGTGCCATCTCCTGCCCTACCGCGCTATACACGTGTGGCCCAGGCGCCAGCCTCCGACCCTAGCCGTCAGTGAGCCCACAGACTGCAGCACCACGCCCTGTGGCGTCTCGGCCCCCAGTCGCTCCACGTATCTCTTCCACTCCTACGGTCGTGAGTGGGAACTCTGGCATCAAGGCTCTCAGCCTGACCATTTTGGCCATTATCACAAACCTTCATCTAGGCTTCGCACTTGGCTACGCCATGCTTCACCATGAGCATTGACATGTTGTCATGGCCGCACTAGCACGCATCCCACTTAAAGCTCGAGATGCACATGCTCTCTCAGGCTGCTCCATAGCACGCCCGGAGGACCAAACCACCCTTTGTGAGGCTCGAGCCTCTCCTAAGGCCGCACATTTGGAAGCGGCCTACGCATATGAGCTCGATGCTATCCGGCAACACCATGTGTATGACTCGTCGACCTCCCTCCTGGTCGGAAGGTCATCGGTGCCAAATGGGTCTTCTGGTACAAATGGAAGCCGGATAGGTCCTTGGACAAGTACAAAGCTTGCCTCAAAGCCAACGGGTTTTCTCAGGTCCATGGGGTTGATTACGACCAGATCTTTGCCCCAGTGGGCCTGTCCTCCATGAGCCGGGCTCTCTTTAGCTTGGATGCCCAGCACGGGTGGGAGTTGTATCAGATGAATGTGAGCAACGCTTTCCTCCACGACTCGCTAGAGGGAGAGGAGCTCTACATGGTGCAGCCCACAGGCTTCGATGACGGCACTGGGAGAGTCTGGCAGCTGCGAAAGGCCATGTATGGTCTGAAGCAATCACCTCGGTGCTGGAACCAGGAGATTAGGAGCACGCACATCCGTGGCGGCCTCTAGCAGAGTACTGCTGACCATGCACTGTTCATCAATCTGCGAGGCTAGACCTTTGCCGCTGTCCTGGTCTACGTCGACAATCTCCTCATTGCGTCGCCAGACATGGCTGCCATCTACCGTGTCAATGACCTACTATACAACGCCTATCAGATGAAGGATCTCGGGTCTGCCCGAGTCTTCCTGGGCATGGAGATTAAGCATGATTGCTCCCAGGGCATCTTTCACCCCCACCAGGCTGTCTATGTGCAGACCCTTTCCACTCGCTTCGATGAGGATCTGCCCCTCATGCCGAGCACATCTTCATCCATGTCACCTGATGGCTAGGTGAAGCTGAAGACACCTGACCCAGCCATTGTGGGAGAGCCACTTGACGTGACCACGTATCTACAAGTAACCGGGTCACTGATGTTCCTAGCAACGACGACGGGCCCAGGCATCGCGTTCGCTGTCAACCTCCTGGCTCACTTTTTCTCAGGAGTCGCGTCACCTCCACTTCGAGGCCGCAGTCCGAGCATTGCGCTACGTAGTCTCAACTCCTCAGCGAGGTCTCATGTTCCGCTGCAAGCCGTCTCTCGTCACGGCGGGCTACACCGACAGTGACTGGGCCGGCAGTCCGGACTGTAAGAGTCGCACAAATTGGATCTTTGTGATCGGTAGTATAACTGTGTTCTGGCGTAGTGGCAAGTAGGGGTGCATTGCATGCAGCACTATGGAGGCTGAGTACGTGGCCCTTGGCTTGGACGCATGTGAGAGTGTGTGGCTGCATCATCTCTTGTCTAAGTTGTGTCAGTCCGTTGCATCCATCACGTTGCATTGTGACAATGAGAGTGCCATGGCCATCACCGACAATGAGGGCGTGCATCACACACGCACAAAGCAAATCAACGTTGAGTATCACTATGTGCGTTTGTTGTTGTATGACGGCAGCATTAACATTTTGTGGGTTGAGACAGCACAACAGCTGGGTGACTTCTTGACCAAGGCACTAAAGTGTGACTCAGTCAAGAAGGCTTTGAGTTCGGTCGGTGTGCATCCGTGAGTTGCCCTCTTTGTCCCCGTCTACGTCTCTACATGCCTTGGTGGAGTCTGACTGTTGACTGTGTCTCTGCACGCACATGTGCACTACGCCTATGAGTCATGGGGGAGTGTTGGTTTTTGTCCATCCTCATTATGCTCTATTATGTCCTCCCAGCTTGTGTACATCAGCATGTAGATGATTGAAGTTGAGACTTGACGCTGCTAGAGTGTCATCTAGTGGAGCCGACGTCCGCTGAGGCCTACTCATAGTTCGCTGGAGCTTCCTCTCTCCGGCAACGTGCTCAGCTCCATCGGCAGGCCTCCTCGACAGTCGGGCCGCCGACGGTCACTGCCACCGCAAATGCTATTTGTATGCATCAGGTACTAGATCTGACTGTACCGTTGCGTCTGCAACATCATGCTCAGCCTAGGATCCATGTCTCATGTTGCGTGGCATTGTTTGGCATCATAGACCATCGTAGGCACTGCCTGGGTTCAGGCAGCCATAACTCTCTGCTGCTATTTTTCTAGCTGTTTGTGACCTCACGACTGCGTTTGCACTGTCGGTAATATGGTATGATCCAATTTTCAGGCAAAACGGACGACGCCCGGGTTTTGGGCTGTCAGCCGTCTGGCAGGGCTCATCGAGAAAACCTTGCCTGCCAGGAAATAAGTCTAGATCTATTTTTTGATTGGCTAGTTAGCTGAGTAACAAACTCTACACAGCTGGGGGGGAGCTAGAACTTGGAAGGGTCTCCCATTGTTGCTCATTCTTTATTCCTAATCAGTCACTTTCAGTTTTCAGCTGCTTTCTGGTGCTAACACGCGCGTGCATGTTTATGAGTAACAAACCCGGAGATTCCATACTTTGTCTCTAGAGTAGCAGACTGAGGGGGCAGTAGAGTTAAGCAACGAGCGTGGAAGCCCGCATGCTGCATCAACTGTGCTGCTGCCCCAACCTGCTACCTGGCATTTCCCTTTAACAGCACTCTGGTTGTCGCAACAAAGCACAACGGCAGATACTGACTGACCCAGCTCAAGGAACAGACGCTGGAGCCATACTTCCTTAGCGGCCCCTGTACCGAGAGCAACATACTCTGCCTTTGAAGAGCTATGTGCAATGCAGCCTTACTTCCTACTACGCTAGGACACAGCGGTACCACCGAGGAGGAACACGTAACCAGTGCGACTGCGTCCATATCGACTCCAGGCCTAGTCGCCGTCGGTGTAGCTCTCAAGGACCACTGAATACTACCGGCGAAAACAGAGTCCGAGGTACGGTGTGGAGACCACTTACTGCACCACTCGCACAGCCGCATGAAGGGCTCAAGCATGTGGAGCCTGCGAAAACTGTGCAAGGAGGTTTACGGCCAAGGCCATGTGAGGACGTGTGGTAGTGGTGAGGTACATTAGAGATCTGATGAGACGGAGGTTCAAGGTCACATCCATTATCTCCTCCAACTGTGTGGGATCTTCCACCTTCAAGGCATCGTGCCCTTTAAGTCTGAGAGGTGTAGATGCCGTGGACATTGCGCCGAGGAGGTCGCTGAAGCGCTCCCCCACAACACGTGCGTATCGGGCCTGATGCAATAGTAGTATCCGATGTCTGCGGTCTCGCACAGTCTCCATTCCAAGAAACACAGGTGCAGGACCAAGGCCCTTCATTGTATAGGCAGTAGGTGTTTGCAAGACCGCCTTGGCCTTCTTCACAGCCTGCATGGAAGGGGACGCGATCAGAAGGTCGTCAACATAGACCAGGATGGCGGTGAACCTCTAAGTTGTCTGTTGGATTAAGAGTGAGGGATTTGTCTCGCTCTGTACATATCCCGCACGAGTCAGGGTGTCAGTGATTTCCTGGTTCTAACACAAAGGAGACTGCTTGAGGCCGTACAAGGACTTGCGCAAGCGCCAGACCTTGTCACCGTCCTCAAATCCAGGTGGATGAGCCACATAAATCTCCTCATCCAGAGAGCCATGGAGGAACGCATTGTTCACGTCCATCTAGTGTAGTTCCTAGTCATACTGAGCCACTACACCGAACAGAGCTTGAGCTGATGTCATGTGGCCGACAGAGGCAAAGGTGTTAGTGTAATTGGTGCCCTCAATCTGAGAGTACCCCTTGATGACCAAGCGAGCCTTGTGGCGTTCCGGTGAGCCATCCAGCTTTACTTTCTTGTAAAAGACCCACTTGACATGGATAGCTTTCCTTCCAGTTGGAAGATCGACTAGCTTGTAAACTCGTGCTCTCGGATGGCACGAAGCTCATCCTTGCAGGCAACACGCCAGGCATCAACATCCTGTGATGAGAGAGCTCCCCTCAGTGTGCCGGGGTCAGGCGCCACAGAGGGAGAGCTCTACGTGACAAGAGCATACGCCTCAGTGCTAGGTCCAACGACCACAAGGTCAGCTGCTGCATCACAAGTGATATGAAACTCATGAGTGATGAGATCGTGCCCTTCAAGGCACACTGGATATACCTCTGTGTGCTCAGTGTGGACACTCTGGCTTTAGGCCTTTGTGCCGGGATCACCACTCGTGATGTTGCGACAAGAGCGCCTGGGTACGGGACGGGACACTAAGTGGACTCCAGAGTCTAATGGTCAAAGACGACCGACGGGCTCACGTGAGTAACCTGGACTCAAGGGGCGTACCTCAGGCTTAGAGACAGGCACGACCACAACTGGTGAGGGTTGAGGCAAAGGAGTTGGTGATGTCGTGCAAGGAGATGCGTGTGTGGGAGACAAGGAACTTGGTGTGACAGTAGGAGCAAGTGGGGCAGGACCATGTTCAGAGGCATGAGTACAGGCGAATACAGGTATAGGATCATGATTATCTGTGGGGTGCGAGGGAAGAGGGGTAGAAGCCGGCTGCGCTCAAGAGGTCTTTGGGCTGATTGCAATGATTGCAAGGTCATCAAGAGCAGGAGACTGAGAAGTGGAGGGAGCTCAAACGGACACATCAGCCATGCAAGAGGTACTCGCAGGTGCAGACTCCCCCATACGTTGAGAAACCTCACACGTGGGAACGTGCGTGACAGACATCAACCTGATCGATGTTAGATCATGGTAGGTAAGAGATTCAAAGAAAAGCGCATTGCAGGATTCAACAATGTGACAACGAGAAGGGTCGCAAAAATCACAGGCCTTGGACCGCGGGGAGATGCCCACGAAGGCACACAAGCAACACCGCGGTGAGACCTTCGACCCCTGCTGGTCCTTGCTATACCACATAGTAGCCAAGGATCCCCAATTGTGAGGGAGGCACAAGTGAGCACGGTGGCCAAACCAAAGCTCGTACGGTGTGACGTGGTCCACATGGGAACTGTGCGTGAGGCGGTTCTAGGCCCAAGTCATGTAGGCAAATCCTTCAAAGGCGAAGGACTCCGCGAGACCTCACTCAGACCACACAGCGCAAACTGCATCCTCCATGTTGCGGTTCCAGTGCTTTGAGACACCATTTTGTTGAGGAGTAGCAGGAGCGGAGACTTGGTGAAAAACCCTATGCTTGGCAAAGAAACTGTCCATCCCGCCGAGAAACTCAAGGCCGCGATCTAAGCGAAAGGTATGCAGTGTCCGGCGGGACTGATGCTCAACCATCACTAGCCAGAGACAAACTACAAGGGTGGCATCGCTCTTTCGGCGTAGGTTGTACACCTACCTCATCTCGGTGAAGTCATGAGTCAGGGTCAGGACGTATTGACCCCGATCGGACAGAGACTCGACAGGGAGAGGACCGAGAAGGTTAGAATGGACTAACTCAAGAAGGAGAAGTGCCCGAGAAGGAGAGTCAGGGTAGGTGCAACGATGCATCTTACCCTGAGCAGAGAAAAGATAGTTGGACGCGGCTTCTTGAAGGAAGCCCCGTCAATATCGAGTGCAGGCTGTGTCCAAATGAGCTTCGACACAGTGTCGGAGACCAGATGACACAGACGATGGTGAAGCAATCGTTGGTGCTCAGAAGACAGAACGACAATAACAAAACACGAGCAGGTGGGGAAGGGGAGCAAGGAGGGAGAGAATTCAGAGAGACACGATACACTTCATCCACAATAGAGGCACAAAGAACAACACTGCGGGTATCAATAGTATTCACCGTCGTGAAGTCTGCAGTGTGCTCCACAGAGAGTCCCATCAATGCACAGGCACGTAGAGAAAGAAAACTGAGCTCAAGGTCAGGCATAAAAAGCACCTAAAAAAGGTACAGGGGGCCAGAGGGACCATGGAAGTGCACAACCCCAACACCCTGGACCGGTAAGGACTGACCAGAGCCTGTGCAAATGGAACGAACAGACGCACCTGGACCGAGTACAACGAAGTCACAATGCTGACAGGTCATGTGATGAGTGGTACCTGAATCGATGATCCAAGTGCCACTGGGATCACGACTGGTGGGCGTCAGTATAAAACGGGCAATGGAATACTGGGCCACAGACGGGCACTGGGCAATGGGTAAGCAGGAACCCCAAAGGGTACAAAGGTGAGACTCCTGAATCCAATCGGTACTCTCAGGTTCATCGTCATCACATGCCAGCTGTGCCCCCCCGCATGAGTCATCACGAGCGACAAGGACAGTCGAACTAACATTATGTGGGCCACTCAGTTGTGACAGCACACTCGCACTTCCATGAAAGCGAAGCACCAGAAGGTGATGGAGCTTGGCGATGGTGCGGTCACGTGGGTAGGGATCACCACTGCTCGCTGGTGGTGAAGTGGGAACTGCCGCAATCGTGGTCGCTGCGTGCCCGGAGGATGTGCTCCTCGACATAGTCTATAGTGCATGCAAACCTAAAGCCCACGAGTGATCCGCGCCCAGTTAAGAGGATGCTTGCACTCGGTGTAGCGATGCGCGCCTCCATAATTGTAGTAGTGAACAGAGCGTCCACTGCTACTACCCGATGATTGCTGCTGCTGTGACTACTACTAGCCCAAACCACATCTCCGTCTCCCTTTCTTCCCCTGTGGTACTGCTGCCACACCCTATGTTTGAGTCGGGGAAATTGGGGTGGAAGAGGAAGAGGAAGTGTGGAGGTTGTGGAGCCTGAGGAAGGAGGAGCAGACTGTAGTAGGGACGTTGGTGGTGACGCGATGTCTACAACAGCAAGGGGACTCTCCCTATGAGTCACGGCTGCCTCATGGACAGAAGTTACTTGGAGAAAAATCTGATGCACCTAAGGAAGGAGCTGTAGGGAGGTGGAGAAGGGCTCGAGCACGGCGTCACTATACCTCGTGAAGATGTCTGTGTGCACAAGCCAAACTCCGAGCATGATTATGCGGATTGTCCACAGCTATGTACCTCTTGAGGTCCCAAGGCGCGTGTAGATGCGCATGGCGCGTCGCCAGTAGTCGGTTGTAGACTCGGCAGGTCCTTGACAAAGGGAATGAAAAGCACAAATGTGGGCGGCGCACATGGCGTGTGTCTCTACAGCGAGCAAGGGTAATGCCAGGTCCCAACCTTCGTGGGTCCTAAACGTGGATCAGCACCTGTGCCTGTGCCAACATCTCCAAGGAAGGAGTGGAAGTCTACGATGGTCTCGCACGACATGGCGTAAAGGAGTCTGCGCAAAGCCCTGGCCATTTTCAGCACCTGTGCTCGAACCGTAGTCTGATACAGACTATGGTAGGAGGGCCACACTCCCTCTGAAGTGGCCCAAACCTGGAAAAGGATCTCCCAGCAGTCAAAACCATCCTCATTGACATACCGTGGGGACGGTGTCTTGAAGTCCTTGGGTCGCCGCTCCGTAGGAAGAGTAACCACAGGCTGAGAAGGGCGAGGGATTGGGAAGACGTCGGGAAGAGGAAATTCACTGGGGTGGAGATCAGACGAGGATCGAAGCTCGAGAAGAGGAGAACAAGATGTATGTTGGGGCCAAAAGCTCATTTGGAGCTGGCGGAGACGCTCCTGAAGCACATAAATCTCACTCTCGTGAGAGCCGCCCTCCATGCCTGGCATGTCGAGGCCCTCATCCCAGGGATCGAGAGATGGCGGATCGCGTTCTGCTACTGTCACTGGTGTTGGTGCTGACTGCTGTGCAGAGGGTGCGATGCCGACAACTCCCTCAGAGGTCTACCGTGGGGAAGTGGACTCACCACGAAGAAGCTCAGTGAGCATGTAGATGGCATCAGTGTGCTGCTGGTGCAGACAACGCATCTCGTCCTGCTGGTTCTGCAGATCCTCAACAGCCTGCGAGTGTGAGCTCATGACCTTTGAGGAGGAAGAAGAGGGATCTAGTGGTCGTTTGCCCCTATCATCGGTCGGAGCCATGTTAGCGCTCAGTATGGGTGGGATGTCAAACTGGTTGGATTACAGAACCGTTAGCGTTTCTCAAGGAGTTGAAATGCTGGAAACTTTTGACTTTTCCAACCAAAAATTTGACTACGGCAAGTGCTGACGTCAGCAAGGGTTTT
Source organism: Penium margaritaceum (assembly GCA_023375785.1). NCBI lineage: Eukaryota > Viridiplantae > Streptophyta > Zygnematophyceae > Desmidiales > Peniaceae > Penium > Penium margaritaceum. The sequence continues at coordinate 189,604 of SZWC01002403.1, forward strand.
GCTGATGTCAGCATGGATTTGATGACATTAGCAAAAAATGATAAAATCAAGACAACCCTTCTCCTCCTTTGTTTCGTTGTGACAACCCTTGTTTCGTTGTGACTTTTCCAACCAAAAATTTGACTACGGCTAGTACGGAGCTGTCGCATAGCTTCTGTGCGGCTATTGCAGCTGCTACGTCGGCACCTGCAATGGCAGCCACTCGGCTATGTGCGTAGCTATGGCAGCAGCTGCGCGCTGCTGCTGCTGTTGCTGCATGCCGCTGCTGCTGCACCCTGTTAGCGCCACGTGCTACTACTACGCTACTGCTCTGCTGCACTACTACTGCTGCTCCTGCTGATGTTTGCTGTTGCTACCGCTGCTCAATGCCGTTGCTGCTTCACACTGCTGCCGCACGCTGCTGCAGTCACGGCCGCTGTGCAGCACTGCTGCATGGTGCTTCTGCTGCGCGCTGTTGTTATTGCGTGTTGTCGCTACCATGCGCTGCTGTTGCTGCTGCCGACCGCCGCCTGCTGCAGCCGACCGCCGCCTACTGCAGCAACGGCCTGCTCTAGCCGCTGCTAGTACCAACATCAGCAGCTGCTACCAGCTGCCGCCTGCTGCAGCTGTCGCCTGCTGCTGCTAGCGGCTGCTGCTCATGCACTCTCACGTGCTGGAGGTGGGTGACGTCGACGGCCGTCGGCTGTCGTCGACAGGTCCCTGTGGATCGGCTGCAGCGGTGACGCTGACTGCTGCAACTCTGATGTGTCTCTGCTGCACAGCTCAGCAAGAACTGTCTCACCGCTTTGATACCATGAGAAGATGTGTGGAAGCTTCCTAGCACACAGCTCTGACTAGGCATCAGTGCTTGGTCAGACAGTGACGACAATCACAAGGCTTGCTCACAACGGCAAGGGTCTGGCTAGGTGACACAAGGCAAAGTGTCATAATGCTTCAATAGCATATTCAGAGAGAAATGACAAATGACAGGTCCATGGCATAAGTAACTGCCGCGGCACACAGCAGGTGTTGCACGCGGCAGCACAAGATCTGTCCAAAAACCGGCATAAAAACCACTGTTTTGGCCGTAACTCAGTGCAGACATGTCAGAACGCTACGCTGTCTGAATCCAAACGTGTAAGATCACAAGCCAGACGCTACAACTGGTCACGTGCATGCATCCGGCATCAAACGGTGCACAAACAATGCAATAACGTGCAAAACGGGCTCACGGCCTGTCTAGCGATAAATTCCTACGTACTGGAGAAAAACTGCAGGAGGATCCAGGCAGCGTCCAGAGCTCTGGTATCGTCATCGGTCAGCTCCAAGCTAGTAGTCCACCACCAGACAAGGCATCGGTACCACCAGGGTCCGCATCAAGGATCAGCACCAGTTTGGACACGGCCGAGTGGTCACAGTAAACTGTACAGGTTGACAGGAACATCATAAATCACAACAGAAACCTCCCGTGGAAATTCAAATGCACCAGTGTGAGCCCTGCATGCTCAATTTCCCAATTGTTTTTCTGGCTTCTGTGTTTGCACACAATCGATGATGGGCTTTTTGTTCCAGAGGCAGTCTTCGCGTGTCACTTACATGGTCTGCATATATTGACACGATGTCCCTCTCGACGAAGTTTCCTTCCACGCAAGCAACTCTTTGGAAACAGACATTTGAAGCCCACTTTTGACCATTGCGATGGGCCTTGGTGGGTACCATCGAGTCGCACAACTCCCGTGCCAGGACACTCCATCATGTGTGGCCGAGGTACGGAGCTAGGTTCTGCCTGGACTTTTCATAGGAATCCATTTTGAAGAGTGTTTCGCATTGCTTTTCAGATTCCCTGGTCGCATCGATGAGCACGTGTTCATGTCCATTTCATGTAGAGTCAACTCGCCGAATCCCATAGCGAATCATCGTTTCTCTCAAGGATGCTTCCAACCAAGAATTTGTAGCTCGACAGAAGTTTAACCGATTGCACGAGCAGCTCAACTATTTGCGCAAACAGTTCATTCCCTAACGCCAAGGATGGCAAAACAATGTACCGTGGTTTTGAATACCACGGTACAAAAGTATTCCAGTACTCGTGTACCACGGTATTCATACCGCGAAACTCTAATTCTCTGGCGGGTTAGTACCGGATACTAGTACTGGTACCGCGTTACCAGCAGTAGTAGTAATGTACCGTAGTATTCAAGTCGTACCGCGGTACATTGTACACCTTCAATTATAAAACCATGTTTTTGAGTGGGAAAATCGACTACCGCAGAAAGCCTAGTCTGAATTAACTCTGAAATCTACTTCAAAAGTGCAAAACATGCTGAAAAGATTAATCAACAATACAATCTTACGCGTTTTGCTCTTGATTTGAAAGTACCGCGGTACAATACCACGTCACAGAAGAGGGGTACCCGCCAAGGTGAGTACCGATACCATACTAGTACCGGGAGAAATACATCGGTAGCGCGGTACATCGATATTGCGATACAAAACCGCGGTATCGGTAGTACCGCTGCCATCCATGTCGAACGCTAATAGCCGTTAGCAAGTATTACGTGCAATCCAAAACAAATCAGGTGTTGCATGTTAAGTGTCACACGGTTGCATAGTAACCGAGCAAAAGAACCTACAATCGTATCTCGTGGGATAGCAAGATCAACTGTCTTTATTTTGGACCACATAAGGAATGAATTCCACGAGTTTGGGCCAGTTAATGAGGTTTGTAATTGCATTCTCTAGAGATGTTTGCCAATCATAAAACGTTTTCCATGCAAAGATTGTGGGCTTTACATTTTTATGTATGTCTTTCTACAAGTGTACATTTTTTACCATGAAGACTTTCCAAGACTTGTTTTGCATGGAATGATCACAATCACATATTGATGTCCTTATATTTGTAGCTGGGATCAGTCCTTTGGCTAGTCTAGTCAAAATTACAGACCATAGGGATTGCACCCAACCGTAATGTCTGTGTTTTCCTGATTTGCGTTGCTTGGCGGAAACCGTGATGCCCGGTTCATTGTTGATAAAAAATCCGCACGATTCACAGTCCTGCTATCCGATTCCAACATCGGCGAGAATCTTTGCATTTTCATTGGTGGATCCGTCAAAAAAATGACCGATCCACCAATCACGATTTTCCTACAACATCTTTTGGCCACAAAACGATTGTACAGGGTTACTATGTAACCCAGAAGGGCCGCATGGTGTTACGTACCAGTCGTATACGAGTCCCTAATCTTTTTGAGTGGGCATCTCTATCATTACACGATTAGCCCACCACGCGTCGAGACCTCAATTTTCACCCCGATGGTCAATGGTAACTCGGCCAACGGTCCTTGCCCTCTGGCAATCCTTCTCGCACTTTCTGACAACTTTGACCACTTTCAAGAATCATCGATAGAAGTGTCAGGACCTTTTGATCGACTTCTCGACGCATAAAGAAATACTGAGATTGATAAAGATGCATCTCGCATCTTTGTTGTTCATCTTCGAAGTCCCCCAATTTCTTGACGGATCTTCTTGATTTGACCACTAATGATGCGACTCCACACGCGTTGCTCAACGATCGACCCAACGACCCCGACTATGTTTCATTTGTAACTTGACACTTCTATGTATGTGTTCGGTCATTTCAACACTTGTCATCAAAGTAAACTTATCGCTAACTATAGATTGTTCAAGTTTCCCAAGTTTTATGCATGTCCTGCCTCACAACATTCACCCGCTCAGCATTCCGCTCCATTCGGCATAAAACTTGGTATCAAAGCGCAACGGTGCTGGAGAGGCATGTGACTGCTTTACCCATCCAGAGGAATACTTGGAAAAAGCCGTCCGTGCATCTCGCATGTCAAGACTTTGCAGACTTTGCGACTGCGACGTGAAGCAAGCGAGCGCATCTGACGACCAGCAGTGGGTCTTTCGCGATGACTTCGGCGATGGAGGAGTAGAACGTGCCCAGGGATGGCAAACCTGCTGCGTCTACCGTTAGCCTCGACGTCGACAACAGGAACAACAGGAGGCAGCGGACAATAGGCGCGGATCAACGTTCCACGTTTGAGGGGATCAACATCCATCTCATCCAACAAATCATCCGCTCATCCATCTGATCCAACAAATCATCCTCACAACTTTCACCCGCTCAGCATTCCGCTCCATTCGGCATAAAACTTGGTATCAAAGCGCAACGGTGCTGGAGAGACATGTGACTGCTTTACCCATCCAGAGGAATACTTGGAAAAAGCCGTCCGTGCATCTCGCATGTCAAGACTTTGCAAACTTCGCAATTGCGACGTGAAGCAAGCGAACGCATCTGACGACCAGCAGTGGGTCTTTCGCGATGACTTCGGCGATGGAGGAGTAGAACGTGCCTAGGGATGGCAAACCTGCTGCATCTACCGTTAGCCTCGACGTCGACAACAGGAACAACAGGAGGCACCGGACAATAGGCGCGGATCAACGTTCCACGTTTGAGGGGATCAACATCCATCTGATCCAACAAATCAACATTGCGATGGAGGCTCTTCGCAAAGCAAGTGCACAGAAGGCGATGATCATCAAGAGACATACCCAACTCTCTGTAGAAGCAGTCACTGATTGGCCATCACCGACGAATATCCAAGACATTCGAGTTTTTCTTTGATTCTGCAACTACTACCGGCGATTCATACCTGATTACTCTTGAGTGTCAGGGTCTCTCCCCAATCTCACTCAAAAAGAGAAAAGGAGTGGTAATTGAGAGACAGAAAACAAGAAGAATTCACTGCTTTGCGGTACGATGTGACCTCAGCGCCAGCCTTATGATTAGCCGATCCAACGGTCGACTAGGCCATTGCTATGGACTCTTCAGATCAAGTTGTCGGTGCTGTCCTCCTACAAGACCATGGCAACGAAGAGCAACTGGTTGCATACATGTCACAAAACTATGAGGACCATAACTCAACTACGACGTACAGGAGAAGGAGATACTAGCGGTCCTAGATGCATTTAAGACATGGCAGTGCTATCTTCAATGCTGCCGATGCATCGTACGCACTGACCACCATGTGCTGAAATACTGAAGGATGCAGCCGAACCTCACTCGATGTCATACCGGATGGATGGAGTTCCTTGAATCCGGGTTTGACTGTGATATCGAGTACCGGCCAGGCATAACCGACCCAATAGAGGCATTAAGCAGCCGACCAGATCTGATGGCTGGGGTTGCGACACTATAGCTGCCGTGAGACCCGTATCTCAAGAAGTTGTTCATACGAGGCTACGACCAGCATGGCGGATACGACAAGGCGAATTTCTGGTACAATGCACCCCATTGGCAGTGACGATTCACTCACCAGGTGGTCGTTCCCCCGAACGATGAACTCCGCCGCATGCAACTGGAAGAATGCTACAACACCGGTCCACGTAGACATTTCAAAGAAGACAAGACGTTGAAGAAGCTGGCCAAGCACTACTGATGGGACAAGATGTAATCCAACATGACCAACTTCTGCAAATCCTTCGACAAGTGTAAGCGACAAAAACCCCGTCGCACACGGCCACCCCGACTTTTGTAGCCGCTCCCCTTTCTGACGGAACCGTGGACCAACATCTCCATGGACTTCATCACGGAATTACTGGTCACACCCAAGGGTTATGAGGTAATCCTCATGGTTGCCGGTAGGTTTTTCAAAATTTCTCACTTTGTTCCGATGAGGATCACTGTCATCGTCAAAGGAACAGCAATGATGTTTCTAAACAACATTGTACGGCTACACAACGTGCCTAGGACCATCACAAGCGAAAGGGAGGGTCAAATTACGTGTCCTGTTTGGCGCAAACTGATGACTCGCTACGGCAGTCGGATCTAGATTTCATCCTCAAACTGATGATCGAGCAGACTAATAAGATACACGAACAATTTCTTCGAACATTATATGAACCTCACAGGATGGATTGGGCATGAAAACTCTTGACCGCCAAAATCGCATACAATTTGATGATCTCTACCGCAACAGGTAGGACTCCGTTTGAAGTGGTGTATGGAAAACTTCCCGGCTGGTGCCCTCGCCTTTGCTTGCCCTCCTTGCTTGCAAGAGCAAGCAAGCACGAGGGATAGAGCAAGAGTGGGGACGAGGGTGCAGGAGAGATGTCATCGAGAAATTGGCGAGATCCTTGCACACGATGATTTTGCGGTGACACATAAAAAATGAATCTTGAGATTGTTTAGATCAAACTACGAGTTTCAAAACCAGAAAAACTCGTGTGAACTTACAAGTCCGGGATAGTATCCCCCCTCCCTCATTTGGACCCATAACGAGGGGGCGAGATAAAAATAGAAATGAGCCTCTGGAGACTTGAAACATTTGAGTCTCCCTACACAGGTCATTGATGACGATCACCCCCAGAGTGACGTGGAGAGAAAAGCCCCTTGAGCAAGCTTTGGATGCGATTATGCAAACTCTGACGACAACCTAAGTGCAGGAGCTAGAGATTCGACCCGTTATAGTGGAGGAGGACAACTCTCGTAACCAAGTATGTAACAGTTTCGGTGGCTATAGGAGATACAAAACGCCGTGAGGAGCTGTAGCAATAGCAGAAGCATCAAAGAGTGGTACGTCCTCAAAACGTAACCACTTTAAATGCTATAGATTGCATTGTAAAGCTCTTGAGGAACTCTAGTTTTTTCTACCAGCTCCTCTAGGCTTCTTCCACTTGCCAGGGAACTAGGTGGAGTTTTCTTGGAAGGGTGGGGAGTCTCCACTCCCAAACCACCAACTCTTTCCCCCCTTTCCAAGGCTCCCTCCTTCCTCCTTCATCCAAAAACAAGGACAACACTTCTTCTCAGGACGAGGGGCTCTCACGACCTAAGAGCACCCTCAGAAAGAGGGTGAGACCTTGAAGATTTTTGACGGCTTCCCCAACGCCACCAGCTCAAGGGAGACGCCGCCAAGAGACGCAGAAGGCGTCAATGAATGTGAGGAGGAGGCCAAGGAAGACAAGAAGACAAGGGGAAGACAAGAAATAAGAAAGAGGGAGTGCAGGAGTTGCTAGAAGAAACCATAACTCATCTCCTACTTTTACCCCTTGTGTTTTTGTGAGCGGCACTTATATTTCTTGTCATTCCCTTGAATTACAACATTTTTTCCCCCTAGATTCTAGTAGCTACCAAGTGCTATGAGTCACGACTTACAGAGACTAGTTTCAAAATCCGCGTGATTGTGTCGACTGTGGTGGCCTAGAAAAATACTACCCTAGTGAACTTTGATTTCGACCACTGAGTTGTGCCATGATTTTTTCGACGAGTTTTTTGCCTTTTGTAATTGTTTTGGGGGTATGTTTGAAATCAACAGAAAAAGGGGTGGATTGTTAAATTCGACAATAGAGCCTATTCAATTCTTCTATTTTGACGAGAGGGTCGACCGTTCGCATTTTCGGTGCCTAAAATGAACCATCCAAACGGACAGAACTGGTGCGGACCACATCCAATGTGTCGCGAATCGGGTTCGTATGTAGTATGTGGCCGAAGAGCAAAGGAGCTGGCAGTCGAAGGCTTTTTGTGCATGTTTTAGTGTCTCTTGCACAGTCCTTCAGTTGTCACACTGCCATACCCTGCCAACTAACCAGTCACCATGGACCATTTCCTGAGCATGGTTACTCCTGAAGATCGTACGCGTCGCCTCATGTAGGCACCCTGGCACGGGCCACCTGCACGTGCCCCTTGCCTTGCCGTTCTGTTGGTCGGCCTTGCAAGCGGATGGCACAAACCTTTGACGACTCCTAGGAACCATGGTCCTCACCGGAGGGATACTCCTTCTATCTGGAGTGGGAGGCTTCGGCTCAATAGAACCAGGCATCACCACTCACCCTTCCCTCAACCATCCCGCTCATCATCGCCCAAGAGGGAGCTGGTAAACGAAAGCTTTCATAGACATGCACCATGCGTGGAGCTGCACCACATGTGTGGAACTACAGTCCTGGTGCTGGTCTGTCTAACATCAACAAGGGAGCAGGGACCATGTCCGAGCAGCCACGATCATCCCCCAGAGTGCGGCCCGTGCATCGCCCGGCAGCTGTCGCGGAGAAGGGAAAAGGGCCAGCTGTCGAGCCAAGTTCCAAGAAGCGCCGCCCGCCTGTGCACTGGAGGTCTCATTCCGCAAGCATCGTCATCATTGATGGCTTGCTGTAATCGGGCAACAACCCCCATCTGAACCCCGACTTCGTTGGACCAACCGCTGCATCAAGCAAAGATCCACCAATCCAGCCGTCGGTCCAGCAGCTTTAGTCATCATCGAGCGGCACACAGAGCAGCAGCAGTAGCAGCAGCAACAGCAACAGTGAGCAGTCTAGTGATAATTCTATAGACACAGAGTGTCTGCAGCTGACTATGACGCAGTCAACGACAATGAGGTCCTCGTCTGGCAGCTGCAGCAATCGCAAAAGGGGTTGGTATTGCGACTGGTCTGGAAGTGGACACTTCCAAACAATTTACAAGGCTTACAAAACCTATGGAAGTGCCTACGCTGTCATTCAACCCTTGAAACGGATGTTTCGTACGCCCGACAGGTTTTTGGTATTCGACACCCTCGCACTGAGTACTGTCCGTAGTTGGTTTGTGGATGGCACAAAAGTGCTCAAGCCCCAGTACAAAGGAGAAGTCATTGCCTCCATGTCCACCGGTCCATCTGTCCCAAACGTCTCAAAGGAGAGGGTGCACGGCTGCAGGGGGAAGCGGGCATGGCTCGCAAATAAGCCCAACCTCATGGACGCCATGAAAGGTCGACTCACCGCCGCTCGCGATGCCGGACGCGTTCCCAACTCAAAGGGCATCCGGCACAAAATCCGAGGCATTGTTGCACTGCATGCCCCTGATGAGCTGGAGTGGTTGGGAATGCGTGCTTTCAGCTGGACGTGGGTTTGTAAATTCATTGCTAAAGAGCTTGGATGGGCGTGGTGCTGTGCAACAACAGCTGTGCAGAAGGTTCCGGACGACATGGAGGCACAGGTGCTGACGATGCATCGCCGAGCGACGTGCATGGTGACAATGTACGGGGTTTCCCTGTTTATGGTGCTAAACACTGACCACACGGACGTTCAGCTCATACCGGCAACTGGTCACACGTATGCACCATGCGGATCTTCAGATGTCGACATCGTCGGTTTTGGAGGATAAGCAACAGATTACTGCCGTTGTGACATCGATGATGACCGGCAGCCTCCTTCCCATGCAGCTCATTTTTGGAGGCAATACTCAGCGCTGTCTCCCCCATTGTCCAAATGTCGACATTTTCACAAATGCCGGTTGGGATCTCACGCTCACCCAATTGCACTAGGCCAACAGAGACACGACGAGGTAGTGGGTCCGTAATGTCGTCCACCCGTACTACCAGACAACGTGCAAGGTGCTAGGGGTTCGAGAGGGTGAGGGCCACATCATTCTCGTGCTGGACACTTGGCGTCCCAGTACTGTAGCTCATTCTAGGAGTGGCTCTGGGATGATTTCCCGTACATGCACACGGCTTACTTCCCCGCCAGATGTACCCCCAAAGCCCAGCCTGCTGACGTAGGCACTATCTGCCCACTGAAGAACAAGCTCGAGGTGTTGTGTTTGGAGTGGGGGACTGAACGGTCGAGGGAGGGAGGGAGCATGCATCTTGGGATGGGTGTACTGAAAGAGGCTGATTCTAGATGGTTCTACAATACCTGGATGTACGTCCGTGACCCTGCGTCCATGGTAAAGAACGCATGTGGTCGATGTAACTTGCCCCGGGTGTTTGAGCCTGCATTCCAGAGAGCGGCTGCATCATTCGCAAGACACCTTCTGTTCCATGATGACCCCATTTCGAGGACGACTATGCAGTATGAATTCTACCATGTTATGTCATGTTCTCTCATGTTTCTAAATCAATTTCTTTCGGTCATTTCTCTCGCCATCCGCATGTCCCCTCAGTTTTTTTATCTCATGTGTGCACAACCACGTTTTGCGTGATTGGTTTGTAGATGTGCATGCAAAGGTTCGTCGAATTACTTTAAGTCAAAGAATATGACTGTTTACCACACAAAAGGAACGAGATGGAAACGTAATAGAACCCGGGCATGGTTTGCACCAAGAAATGTGGGTGGCACCTTGAATGAGACGAATGCATTTTGGAATTACATTGGTGGTACTTATGAATTCGACGAAAACCATTTTTGACAAAATTTGACCATGGCAAATAGTTAATATCCAAATGAGAGTTCACTGGGTATCTTTCTACCGTGTGGTTCTGTCAACCGTGGTGGCCTGGGAAAACATAAATGAAATCTATAATATTTTCATCGTTCGTGAGATCAAGGAGATTTCGGGAGGCGACACCTCCTCAAAGCTGTGGGGTGATCCTCACAAGGGTCTTTACGTGCTAGTTGCATGGGTGACAGAACGGCAAGTGCCAGACCGTCCAATACCAAGAAGAGAAAGGTGGTTACAGCCTCACCACACGTCCTTGGTGGACTCCATGTCTTGGAAGCCGTCGTCGCGCGGACAATTGTCAAACCAAAGGCAACCTTACCTCCGAAGGCAGCCAGCGCCAACTTTGGCGGCACAAAGAAGCGTAAGAAAGCCAAGAAAGTGCTAGACGAGTACGTCAAAGTGCACGTGGACGACCCCCATGCGACGGACAACAGGCTTGAGGTGGACCACCCGAGCATGGACCCTGACAAAGAGCACGATGCCAACGATGGCAAAGGCGACGAGGATTGTGATCATCACCATCGTCGTGCGGCAAAATCGATCCGATCACTTGAGAAGGTCAAGATGCTTGCCAGATTGCCTAAAGCTGCCAACCGCAGCAAGGCTTCCGAGAGCAGCAAAGGCGCCAAAAGCAGACACACGATAAGTTCCCACAAGAACAAGCCAGACGATGCCGCAGCGAAGGCAATTTGGAATTACCGCCAAAGGCTTGATGAGTTGGCTGCCGAGCCTGTGGGCCAACTCAAGCTCACCACCGACGTTGGAGGTGTAGTACCACCAAGAGGAGTGGGGGTGGAACCCCCTTCCTACGATGTGGCTACGATGGGACAGACCAGTGCCTACTTGAGCATCGTCGCTGACAACATCCTCCTCTAGACAGTACGACTCCTTGGAGGTGTGTACCCAAACCATACCCTCATAAAGTGGGTTAAGGTACACGGACAGCACGAGGCCCTGGAAGCCATCGTCGATGCTCTGACGACATCGGAGTTGGATTTTATGTTGACCAACTTGCTGGCCCACGTCAAGCAATGTATCATGGACCTCAACCGTGATCACCAGGTGCAGCGCCTGGCCGCTGATGAGGCAAGCTGCCGATGCAACGACCACGACAAGGCGTTGCACAACATCACCCAGGTGCGGATGCAACAGTAACTACAACAGGTCGCACACGCTGATGCCACCGCTGATGGCAGCGACGACTTGCCTACCTCGTCGACATCGAGGCTGGTCATGAACATGTCCTTCCTCCGTAGTATGGAGATCTTGCGGAAGGGCGTGAAGCTGACCGTCTGGCTGAATCATATGGAGCACGTTGTTCGTGTCCACAAGGTGCCACTCGGTCATTGGGGCAACCTCGCCACGACGTGACTTGAGGAAAAGCTCTTCAAGTATATGGTAAAGGAGTGGGGTGTGTAGCAAACACACCTTGAGTGGCAACCCATGCCGTGGGAGGCCTTCTGTGATCATACATAAGAAATTCATCCAGTGTAAAGAGAACATCGCACCTTCCACAAGATCAAGGACTTCAGACAGATGGGTAGCTTCCTTGAAGCCTACTTTAGCGAATGTACCACACTTGTGGAGGAAGCTAAATCCTTCACAGAGGGAAATGGGACCTAGACCTTCAGATACCCAAAGTGCATGCTGTTGGAGTAATTTTGTGATGGTGTAGCTAGGAAAAAGCTGGAGGAGAAGATCACCATGACGGCTGATGGCCAAGCTTAGACAAGCTGACGGGCGCTAATGACTACATGTGTGAAGTATACTTGGCAAACCTGAAGCACTACTTAGACGCACAGCCAAAGGCGCGTGCACAGCAAGGCCGCAAAATGTACATGGACACAATAGGGGCTGGTGGATGAGCCAGATAGAGAGGCGGGGCCAAGGGCAAGTAACCCGCAAACCTTTCAGCCAAGAAGGATGGTGGGCACAAAGCCCCCAACAACAAGCACGGTCACGACAATAACGAGCTGCACGCGATGCGTGAGCGTCACAACATAGCCTTCCGCGATGGGCTCTGGCACAACTAGATGCAGCCTGGCCACTTTAGGGCCTATTTCCCTGAGGTTGCTGGTGGTGGGCAAGAGGCCTTGGCATTGCCCGTAGCTACGGCAAGTCGTGGAGATGGTGCAGCAAGAGGGCGCGGGCAGAGCTGTGGACAGAGCCGTGGTCGCGGCGATGGGCCCCGCCGTGGTAACAGAAAGGGCCGTGGGCGGGTTTTCCCTACCCCTGAGTGACGTTAGTGGGGGCCATTTAGGGGTAAAACTGGATCACGGGTGTGGGTTCATGTTTTTAGATGAGGATATTAATCAATTTGAGGTTTTGATGGCTTCAAAATTCTCTGTTGTTTTCTCTCCTCTTGTACAGCCTCATTCTACACTTACCTACCAGTATTGCCCACTAAACCTTGCGTCTCCGGACGAGATTCATGATTGTACATGCTTAGTGGTGGTAACACTGACCATTGTACAAGAGTTGTATGATGTAGTGATCACAACAAACACCCTCAAAGCGATGAGTTCAATCATGTTTGCTGTACCATTGGTTGATGATTTTGACCCAGTCAAATTTAAAGACCGGAAGATGCTTGCCGAATTCACACGTGCTCGCAAGATGTTGACTTGAGTAGGTGAATCATCGGAGCTACGGCGTCCACCATATAGATTCTGTGTCTATCATAGACTCGGCTTGCCATCGTCAAGCCTGTTTACTCAGAAGATTGGAGGTAACATGATGATGTAGTTCAAAGGACAACTTAGTTGGTGCTCCCATGAACGTATTGGCTGACACCAGAGGGGATGACTCCTTTATTAGCCTTGGCTTTACCAGATAGGTGGGCCTCAAGTGCGAGCCACTTAATGAGGCAATTGTTGTCAGTGAGAACCATAAAGTTCCCAGGATCGATACCTGTAAAGCAAAGAATTACATTCAAGGTTACACACAGAGTGTCACCTTGAAGGAAATCAACCTTCTTGACCCATTCCACGTGGTGCTAGGCGATCCCTGGCTACGTGAAAACAAGGCACTGGTATCCTTTGAATAAAAATGATTGATCCTTCAGAAGGGACAACATCGGTTTATCTTGATTCTAAGTATGGAATCGTCGCCGGCCTGACTAAAATTCCATGTCAGCTTGTCTGCGATGCACATCAAGAAACGAATTTGACAAGGGTTTCAATTTTTCTTGGCGCAGTTGCGGAATGTGGACAAGGGCATGAAGGAAGAAATACCACAAGAAATCAACTATGTATTGGTAGAGTTCTGGGATGTATTCCAAGATCCACTGGCTGGACTTCGACAAGAACGACACATGGGCCACACGATTCCGCTAAAGCCAGAGGCGACTCCTTTGTTCAGTCCCATGTACCGCCTTAGTCCAAGAGAGAGGCGAGAGGCCGAATATCAAATCAAAGAGTACATTGCAAAGGGGTAAATTGAGCCAAGTAGCTAACCGTATGGTGTGCCGATCCCTTTTGTGGACAAAAAGGATGGTGGGTTACGCATGTGCATGGACTACTCGTCACTAAACAAGCTGGCGATGAAAAATTGATTCCCCCTATCGTGGATCGAGGACCTATTTGACCAAATCCAAGGGGCAAAAGTCTTTTATCCCCATATCTGTCTCAAGGGTACCATCAAATCCGTAGTATGGAAGATGATGTCCTTAAAACCGCTTTGGACACTAGTAGTTCCGAGTTTTATGATTTGGCCTAACGAACGCTGCGGCAACATTCCAAGGAAAAGTTACCTGGACTTTTGCCAAGCAGCTTGGCTAGTTTGTCTTGATTTACCTTGATGACTTCCTCTTTTTCTCCAAATCCATGGAACATCACATAGAACATCCGCGCGTGATACTTGCTATCCTTTCAGGAATAGAAGTTTTATGCAAAAGTGAGGAAGTACAATTTTGCACAAGATGAACTCAAATACCTTCGACTCATAGTCGGCAACGACGGTATCCGTATCGAACCACAAAAGGTCCAAGCCGTCGTGGACTTGCCACACCCAGATTATTTTGGGTAGATTTGGTCTTTTCCCGGCCATGCAAGCTATTTCTGACGGTTCATGCAATGGTATTCAACCCTAGCGAACAAATAGTAGCGCCGTTATCCAGGCTCACGCAAAAATACGTGCATTCGGACTGGACTTCTGACTACGAGATTGTCTTTGTCAATGTCAAAGAGCTTCTATCCAAAGCACCCGTCTTAGCTCTTCCCGACCCATTGTAACCATGGGAGGTTTCGTGTGATGCGTCAGAAGTAGGAATTGGAGCAGACCTCTTGTAGAATGGGCACCTTGTTGCGTATGAGAAGCGGAAGCTCATCCCAGCTGAGACGTGGTATAGAACTTGGGATCAAAAGCTTCTCGTGGTGGTACACGGTTTCAAGATGTGGCATTGCTACGTTGACGGCGCTAAGGGGGGTGTGACAGTCATGACCGACCAAATCCCATTGGTGTTTTTCCGAATGCAAATGAACGTGTGAAGATGACAGGTGTGTTGGAGTGAATACCTGAGCGGATTCTTGTTCATGTGGGAAAATTGACTAGGACGCATCAATGTGGCCGATCCACTAAGCCAACAACTTGTGGAAATTAAAGCAACTACCAAGCCCGGTGGGTGTTTCATGGCCATTACGAGAGCAATAGTGCAAACACCATAGCCTCCTGCACCTCTGTGGCAACCACCTTGAGAGATTATCCACAACAAATATTTTGTACACATGATCCGGATGGGATACTGTGTGGATTCTTGGTCTTAAGACTCTTGGAATATAGACAAGTACGGATTGGTGGAGGCCGCAAGAATCTTTTGGAACAAGTTGTTGTGCCAGCCTGGGAAGACCTTCAAGCAAAGATTATTCCTCAGTTCCACGACCCGCCGGTCGCAGGTCATGTGGGACCTCAAACATCCGGACAGGCACTCTCGGACCACTATTGGTGGCCAAGATGGATTGTCGATGTCCGTAAGTATTGCCTAACATTTGATAAATGTGTTCAGAATAAGGCTAATAACAAAAAGCCTACTGGACTCCTCCAACAGCTTCCCATTCCTAGGACACATGGGAGTGCGTCAGCATGGACTTCAACACTAGTCTTCCGGACACGGTCCATGGCCACAATGCAATAATAGTGACATTGGATCTTTTGACGAAGATGGCACATTTCATTCCTACAACCACTGATGTGAATGCTGAGTAGACCGCCCGTCTCTTCTTTCAGAGATTAGCGGTTCCCTCATATGTGTCAGGTACTACGAGTTGTCGTTCTGCATTATCTCCGATCAAGATAGAAAATTTGCTAGTTAGTTCTGGCAAAAGATGCACAAGTACTTCGGCAATGAGTCACAAACATCGACAGAATTTCACCCTTTAACTAATAGAAAAACAGAGTATTTGAATCGCACTCCGGAGCATATGCTATGTATGTACGTGGTCCCTGTCATGAATGACTGGGACAAATTCCTTACACCGGTAGATTTTACGATGACTAAGTCGGTGAACGAGTCTTCAAATTTCATACCGTTTGTGTTGAACAATGGTTGACATCCAATGGTACCCTCTTCATTAGTGAACAGTAAGAGTACAGGAGGACAAGTTCCTTGTGATCAAGCCTTTTTTGAGTGTATAAACTCCATGTTACAAGAGGCAAAGGATCACCTTCAAGCTGCTCGGCAACGACAAAAGGCATATGTTGAGAAACGTCGTCGTGAGGTCTCCTTTTACATCAGGGAAAAGTGTTGCTTAGCAATAAATATCTTCAACTGAAGTCGCCAGAGGTGTAGAAACTTCTACCGAAGTAGATTGGGTCGTTTCCCATCGTTTCACGCATTGGGCCAGTGGCATACTGATTGCTGATTTCGCCGAGCATGAAGATACATGATGTGTTTCATATGAGCTTCCTAGCTCCATACATGATAGAGGGAACCATTCAGCTACCACCAGAAGTCCTTTGTCCCGACGGCCAATACGAGATTCTTTGTCTATTCTAGCACAGAGAGCATACAATCTGGTCGCAGGTTGTTTGGGAATACCTCGTCCATAGGGTCAGTTGTGGACCTGAACATATAGATGGGAGCCCAAATCTCGGTTGTTTACTGGGGTGCTCAACTAGTACTAGAGCGAGCTTGCAACTCACACAGATCGCCGCGTGGCTGGGGGCACCACCTGTATGCAAAAAGAGTGAAAAACATTCTTGTAGGGCGGAATTCATGGACTATGACCATAGGAGGTTGGGGACGCCCAACATGGTTGTCACGCGGATGCTCCAACCTAAAGGGGAGAGGCCACTAGTTGTGCCGACCGGTAAGCCGTAGCTAAGGTCCAAGTGCAGTGCACGTGTTCATGTTTATCCTCTGATTTAAATTATTTATTTTCTTTCACAATGTTGACGGCTCACTATTTTGCATTCTCACTTCTTGGTCATGAACCGGGACAGTTCATCATAAGTACGAAGGAATATAGTGGGAGGGCCGTTTCGGCCTTTCCACCTTGCGACAGCAAGGGGGTGACTGCAAGCCACCCCTTGCTATTGTGAGGATTGGCCAGTTGCCAGCCACCCGCTGGCTACCGGCCAGCTTGTTGGACGGCTATTCAAGTGATAGGCCGGCCACCCGCCTGTGGGCCACCAGCCGCCGATCGATTAAGTGGCTCAATCGGCGGCCAGGAGGCCGCAAGGCCTTGAGGGGAAAGACTTGTGGCCTCGTGCCCTCACCCTCGCTCGCCCTCCTCTCTTGGAAGAGCAAGCGTGCGCAAGGGATAGAGCGAGAGCAAGGACGAGGGGCGCACAAGAGATGTTGGCGTGAAATCGGCGATCGTGCCTCGCACACAACAATTTCACACTGACGCATGAAAAATGAAACTGGAGTTCATTTAGGTCAAACAAAGAGTTTTGAAACCAGAAAATTATATGTGAACTTACTGTTTCGAGGTTATTTATCCCCTCATTTTGGAATCAGAACGAGGGGGCGAGGTAGAAACAGAAATGGGCCTCCGGACACTTGAAGTATTTGAGTCTCCCTACATGGATCGTTGATGATGATTGCCCCCACAGTTATGCAGAGGGGAAAAACCCTAGAGTGAGCTCAGGATGCAAATCTGCAAACTTTGACGACGACCTAAGTGTAGGAGTTGGAGACTCGATCTGTTACACACGACTACGACACCGCGCATAACAAGAGGGAGCTCTACGGCAACCTCTGTGATGTCAATCATCTGATTGACGGATACTACTACCACCACCAGGCCACATATATAATCGCGCCGAGACGTCGTGGCTAAAAGGAGGGGAATTGTTACATACCAGACGTATGCGAGTCCTTTATCTTTTTGAGTGGGCACTTCTATCATTACATAAATAGACCATCATACGTCAAGACCTCTATTTTCACCATGACGGTCGAGGGAAATTCAACCAAATGCTATCACCCTCCAAAAAACCTTCTCGCACTTTTTGACAACTCTGGCCACTTCCGAGAACCATCAACAGAAGTGCCACGACCTTTTGGTTGTCTTCTCGATGCATCGAGAAATACCAAGATTTATAAAGATACACCTCATATCTTTGCCATCGATCTTTGAAGCCCCCCTATTCCTTGGCAAAGCTTCTCGATCCAACCACTCACGACATAACTCCACACGCGTCGCTTGACGGTTGACCCAACGACCCCGAGTACATCTCATTTGTAACTCAACACTTGTATATATGTGTTTGATCATTTTGATACTTGTCATTGAAATACACTTAGCGCTAATTGCAAATTGCTCAAGTGTCCCAAATCATCAACGGTGTTCTTCCTCTCAACTTCTACCTGTTCACCATCTATGCTCCGTTCGGCATAACACATGGAGCTTGCGGTGAAAGACTGTGCCAGGTGCTGGCCTTGATGATCTGACAGACGATCACAAATGGGATTTTGGCTAGAAAACCCATCACGGCAAGGAAGTGAAACCAAACTCCTATGGTGTGTATGGATGGTGTCGCATTGGCTGTGTTGTCCTCGAAATTTGTGCGATGTCTAGTGTAGCGTTCCGTGTCGCATGTGCGATCGCGGAAGTTGTATGTCCAGTGGCTGTTTTTGACTTTCACGCGGACGCATAGTTGTGCGATGTGGGTAAGGCTCACATCGTCCGCCCATCGATAGCTGGAGGATGTTTCATGGTTGTGCGATGCCATCCAAACTCACCCTTCCTTTTGGTCTCAGTACCAACCGGCGCTATCTCATACGGTCGGGCGATCGGGTTGACCGATGTCATTAACCAGGGTTGTTCGGAGCACAGTTACAAGCTGGACCTGATTTCTTGCTCAAATTGAAAGTTTTGTCTATCCGCCCATTGACCTGGGTCATTGGAGTAGACAGTGGTCATAGTTGGTCACCAAAGGATCCCTGGTTGTGATGCGAATGAAACAAACCCTAACTTTTAGATGGGTTGACGAGTAGATTGATGACATCGAAAATGATTGGTTGGCCTTGGCAGCTGACCTTTTTGGTAAAATCTCAGAGGGTCTGTGCTGGAGCACAAGCCACTAACCAACAAATCGTCACAGGGTAGGATGTTGGATGTTTTGGTCTCTGTCGATGTCATCAGATGGACTTGGACGGCCCATCCTCTTTCATCACAGCTAACTACCAACAGATTAGCGGTGGTGGAAATCCGGACCTGGCAGATATTCATGTTTGGGTTGATACCCAACTTATCCCTGATTACCTATCCGCGGCATGAACACCTTGTTGGTTTTTTATGGTCGGTTCTACCCAAGGGGTAGAGACCGAATTTATACGACGACTAATTCGCCTTTCTACATATCCCTAGATTTCCTTGTTTGATGAAAATTTGTTTTGTCTTGCTACTAGTGTGAATAAAGGATTGGTCACCCCCATTGAGAAGGGGATCCTAGTTATATATGAAGAAACAAGAATGGATTGACGATGTAACTTAGAAATTGGCAACACTTGATCTTTGTTATGTACCAGACATACACGAGCCCCTAATCTTCTCGAGTGGGCATTTCAGTTATCACACAAACATCCCATCGTGTGACGAGAACCGCGAGATTCACTCCAACCGCCAAGGGCAAACTGGCCAACTACTCCGCCCCCACTGGATGTTCTAAAACCTTCTGAAAGTTTCGAGCACTGTCACGAACCTACGATCAAAAGTGTCACGACCTTTTTGTCAACTTCTCGACACCTCACGATGAATTCGGATTTATTGAGATGCATCGCGCATCTTCACAGTCAATTCTCGAAGACCCTTCACTTCTCGGCGGACCTTCTCAAATTCGACCACTCACGACGCGACTCTGCATGCATCGCGCGACATTCGACCCAACGACCCTAACTATGCTTCATTCATAACTTGATACATGTATGTATATGCTCAATCATTTCAACACTTGCCATCGACGTGCATTTATCTCTATCTATGAATTGCTCAAGTGTCCCAAATTCTAAATCAGTTTTTGCCTTGCAACTTCTACTTTTTCACCATCTACGCTCCATTTGGCATAACACTTGGTATCAGAGTGTAGCAGTGCTAGAGAGGCATCTGACTACTTTACTGATTTGGAGGACTACCTCACACAAGCCGTCAATGCATCTCACACGTGAAGACTTCGCAGACTTCGTGACTACAACGTGAGGCAAGCAAGCACAACCAATGACAAGCAGCGGGTCTTCGACAACGAATTTGTCGATGGAGGAGCAGAACATGCCAATGCACGCAAATCCTCAAGCGACGGCGAATGTTGGCGTGGCAGGCTTTGCGGCATCTGGAACATCTCCTATGGCTTTGTCGACCAATGTGGCCACAGACCTGACGGCTATAATCCAGCCGTCCCTATCAACAGCCTTGACGACGATAGCAGGGATGACACGTGGCACTGGGCGACGGGCGCAAATCAAAGAGGAACTGGCGAACAGGATTTCCGCACTCGAAGGAATCAACAATCACCTGCTACAACAACTCAACGTCACAATTGAGGCTCTTTGCAATGCAAGAGCGCGTGAAGCGGTGCTCCTCGAGAGAAATTCTCAACTCTCAAGCAAACCCAAAATTCGTCCGGCTCCGCCAGAATCATTCGATCATGCAACCTCAAAAGGACCAATGGCTTGGATGTGGCTGACGAGTTTGGAGGTGTACTTCACTGCTGCTAGGGTCAATGACAATAAGAAGAAAATTGACCTCGCGGCTGCGCTTTTTTGTGGCACGGCTTTAAGTTGGTGGTCCGATCTAAAGACCATCCAACGGCAGCAGGAGACCGATGGAGCATCATCAACAGCTCACTACACCTGTCTCAAATCACCGACCGCAGGCATTCTACCCTTGGAGCAGATCAACCCACTGTGGCAAAACGTAGTGACGCCACCAACCGAGTGGAGCAAATTCTCGCACGCGATGCTAGCACGCTTTGGAAAACTGAACAAAAAATCCGACGCACGGTACAAGCTCCAACGTCTTCGTCAGTAGACTAGTATGGTGGAGTATACATGGAGATTGCTCGAGATTATCACAGGAGCAGAAATCGCCCCCTACGAACTCTGTTTTCACTGCAACAACGGCCCCAAGCAAAACATCCGGCAAGCAATCGTTATTTTTGGAATTCGGAATGACTTGTCGCGGATGATGTAGCGACATAAAGGATCAATAGCGCCGTTAACAACTCCTGGATCCAAGAATCCTACGGCTGGCAACCTCCTAACCACAATGGAAAGAACCAGTTGGCGGGTTCCTAGACTCTGATGGAAGTGGACGCTGTCGACAAGAGAGACACACAAACCTGCTACAACTGTGGGAAATACGGGCACATTGCTCAAAATTGTCGGAGCAAGCGGTAGGCCAAAAAGGGGAGGAAGCCGCAAAAAACTATGTCGGGAAATGGCAAAGGGTAGGAGTAAAATGCGCAACTCTTGTTCGTGAGGAGCGACCTGCGCCAAGCAATTGCCCATTTGAACGGTCCACATCGCCATCGAGGATTTTTTAGATCACAAAGTTCAACGAGGGGTACGAGGACGACCAAACGACGATGTTGCTAAAAGTGCAGCCTCAAGGATGCAAAAGTCGCAGAACGGTACCTGTGCTACTAGATGGAGGAGCTTCACACACCTTCGTAAGCAATGACATGGTTCGCAAGTTGGGTTTGGGGACTGAACCAGGGGTGTTTCAAGGAGATACCGTCAACGGGAGATTATCGATACGGAGACTCTGAGAACCACTACGAATGTAAGTGGGAGATGTATAGAATGTAACGTTCTGGAGGTCTTGTCCAATGAACGACCACAAGATCATCCTCGGACGAGATTTCTTGTACCGGCACAGTCCTCAGGTCGACTGGAATAGCGGCGAAATCTACGTGGAAATTGACGGTGCCAAACGACAACTTCCGCGTGTGAGACAGAAGCTGACAACGGAAGCAGCAGAGGTGGAAGCAGCAGAGGAAGTCGCGGAAGGTGAAAAGCGACCACTGGTGCAGCCGATACCGCTCAATGTGGCCAAGCACTCTATACGACGAGGAGCTGGTGCGTGGCTCATACATCTCAAGACAATGGAAGAGGTGGACGTGGCAGCAGCTGACTCATCATTGGCCTCATTAACCTCATTGGCCTTGACAAAGTTCGCAATGGTACCCAAAGAGTTTGCACCACTCATCATGGAGTTTGCAAACATCTTTCCCGATGAACTTCTAAAAACTTTACCTCCTCAGCGAGACCATCACATCAAACTGAAGCCGCACAGCAGACCTACCGTCCGAGCGGCCTATGAGATGAGTGATCACGAGCTGACCGAGCTCAAAAAGTAGCTCGACGAGATGCTCGGTCAGGGGCTCATCCGTCTATCCACGTCACCGTACGCCGCACCATCACTATTTGTAGAAAAGAAAACAGGCGAGATGCGGATGTGCGTGGATCCTTGGGCGTTGAACGACGCTACCATCAAGAACCGCCACCCTCTTCCCCAAGCTGATGAACTTATTGACCAACTCCGGGGAGCTTGAATTTTTAGAAAATTTGATTGATGTAGCGGAAATCACCAGATACGAGTGGTAGCAGCGGACATCGAGGAAACGGTGTTCCGAACCCAGTACGAGCACTTCGAATTCACGGTCATGCCGTTGGGACTTACAAATGCCCCGACAACATTTATGGCGACAATGCACAACATTTTCCGTCCGTACCTTGACGATTTTGTCGTGGTCAACCTCGAAAAAGAGATTTTTTTTAGACTCTCAAAATGCGACTTCGGTCGTCGTTTGATTTAAGTTTTGGGTCACGTCATCAACGGCAGACGAATCACCATGGATAAAAAAAAAGGTGGCAGCATTGGCTGATTGGCCAACGCCGACCAACGTTTGAGAAATTCAGGTTTTTCTCAGATTCTGCAATTACTAGCGGTTATTCGTGTGGGACTACGCGCGAGTGTCAGCGGCTCCTTCCGACCTCACTCAACAAGAAGACGAGTGACGGTGAGGAGACAGCAGACAAGAAGCGTTCACCGCTTTGCGAAATGCTCTTACCTCAGCGCCCGCTGAACGATTAGTCGATCCAATGGCCGACTATGTCATGGCTACGGATGCATCAGACCGAGCCATTGGCGCGATGAAGATCACGGCAACGGCAAAAAACCGGTCGCCTACATGTTTCAAAAACTGCGAAGACTGGAACTTAACCTCGTAGTCCACAAAAAAAAGATGCTGGCAGTCGTGCACGCGTTCAAGACATGGCGATGCTGCCTAGAGTGTCATCGATAGATAGTGCGCACCGACCATCACGCACTAAAATATTTGAAGATGCAGCCGAATCTCAGCCGGCGTCAAACCTGATGGATGGAGTTCCTTGAGTCTGGGTTCGACTACAAAATCAAGTACATTCCAGGCAAAACCAGTATGGCGGACGCACTCAGCCGCCGACCAGATTTAATGGCCGACGTGGGAATCCTACAACTACAGTGAGACCCCTACCTTGAGCAACTATTTGCATGAGGCTACGACCAGCACGATGGATATGATAAAACCAAGATCTACTTTGATGCACCCTACTGGCGACGTCTCTTCACTCGCCAGGTGGTCGTTCCACCGAACGACAAACTTCGTTGGATGCTACTTGAAGAATGCCACGACACTAGTCTAGGTGGACACTTTGGAGAGGACAAGACGCTGAAGAAACTAGCAAAGAACTATTGGTGGGACAAGATGCAATCCAACGTGGTCCACTTCTACAAAACGTGCGACACATGTCAGCGACAGAAATCTTGTCGCACGAGGCCACCCTGACTTCTGCAACCGCTCCCCGTTACGACGGAACCATGGGCAGACATTTCCATGGACTCTATCACCAGATTAGTAGTCACAACCAAAGGGTATGACACCATCCTTGTGGTTGTTGCCAGGTTTTCAAAAGTGTCCCACTTCATCCCAACAACGACCACCATCACTGCCGAGGGCATAGTACGGCTATTTTTAAACATCGTACGGCTACACGGCGTACCGAGAACCATCACAAGCAACAGAGAGTCGATTCACAAGCCGCTTTTTGGCGCGAACTGATGAATAGCTACGGCAGCATTATTCAACTTTCAATAGCGTTCCATCCTCAAAACGACGGTCAAACCGAGCGGACAAATGAGACGCTCAGACAACTGCTTGGAACACTATGCAAACCTCATCGGTCGGATTGCACACAAAAACTCGCGACTGCCAAAATCGCATATATTTCGGCAATTTCCACCATAACAGGTACAATTCCATTTGAAGTGGTGTATGGCAAACTTCCTGCCACACAAGCCAGAATACAAAGTCACAGCAACATTGTAGCGATTGACGTTCAACGCCGAGACTTCACCACCGTCTGGGACGAAGCACGACCGACTCTAACAAAGACACAAGCAGCGATGAAGCAAGCAGCTGTCCAACATAGTAACATTGAAAATTTCACCGTTGGCGACAAAGTCCTCCTCAGCTCGGCAAACATCAAGCTCCGCGGATCCGACTGTTTGAAGCTCTGACCCCGATGGTTGGGACCGTTTGAGATCAAGCGCATGCAAACCCCTGTGGTTGTACGACTCAAACTCCCCAGCACTATGCAAGTTCATCCGGTGTTCCATGTCAGCAGACTGAAGCACTACCAAGACCTTGGAGAGAACCTCCTTGGTAGAGATGTCCCTCCTCGGCCTCCCGTTCAAGTGGACAAAGACACGGAATACGTCATCGAGGACATCCTCGGCCATCGACGACAAGGCAAGACGAAAGAATATATCGTAAAGTAGCACGGCTACGATATCGCGCATAACAGCTAGGAAAGCTACGACAATCTTCAAGATGCCGATCATCTCATCAACAGCTACTACTGCCGTATCCAGTGTAGTTGCTGGGAAGTTACATTGCTAGCCTGTGTGTATTGCGGTGGGTGATGCCCCCAGGCACATGGAACAAGAGACGCCATGGATGCGGTAACTTACTTGCAAAGACTTGCACTTGAACCAAGACAAGAGGTGAGAGGGGAGCGAGGGAGAGATGTACCGGTGAGCACTCACTCACCACGAGCATTGAGCTCGGGTGAGTGGGTGCCGCCACCCGGGGGTCGAGCCCGACCTCTCGAAATAGCCGAGGGCGGCTACTCACCAACGCACGGTCAAGACCGACATGGTGGCCCCCTAAGGATCAGCACCCGGGAAATATGCAGCTCCCCTAACACATGCAAGGAAAAATAGAATGATGCAGGGCACGGCAGTGAGAGTGTACGGCCCTAGCATCTACCTCATCACACAGAGAGTCATAGAGAATCATGAAGAATCATGCAATGGTAACAGTGGTGTGAGAGAGCACTCCTGGGTTCAGCAGTAGCTTGAGGACGTTGACGGCTCTAGCCAGGATGGCTGCGTCAGACATCTCCCCAGGTAGTACCATTGTTAATCAATATGTACATGGGTGTGTGGAGAATGTGTGAGACAAGTGGGCATAGAGTTATGAGTGGCCAACGAATTTTAACACTCCCCCATGACCCGCAGACAAGCAACCCACACACACAGAGAGAGGTCACAAGATGTGAACACTGTGGACAGAAGAGTGAAAGTACAAGAAATCACATGGATCATGCGGACTGATGAGACCCACGGAGTGAACAACACTTTTGAAAACATTGCGACTGAGGGCCTTGGTGAGAAAATCAGCTCTCTGATCGTGTATCCACCCAAGCGATCTGGACAATACCAGCAGCAATGCACTCACGAACAAAATGATGCTCCACATTGATGTGTTTGGTGCGTGAATGATGCATGCCACAGTTTTCAGCAATGGCCTTCGTGCTTTGGTTATCACAGCGTAGAGTGATGCAGCGGATGGGAACGCGTAACTGTTGCAATAGATGGCACAGCTAGACAGCTTCACAAGTGCCTGTGCCCAGAGCAACATACTTTGCCTCAGCAGTGCTACGTGCCACACATCCTTGCTTGCCACTTTTCCAGGAGTCTGCAGTGCCACCAACCAGAAAGATATATCCTGTGCGGCTACGAGCATCAGAATCATGCGCCAATCGCTGTCTGTGAAGCCATCCACCACAACAGAGGGCTGTCCACGGAAGAGCAGTCAAACACGAGGGGTAGAGAGAGCGTACCGTACCACTCGCAGGGCTGCCTTGAGGTGCCGTTCTCAAGGGCACTAGGAGAACTGTGAAAGAAAGTTCACAGCAAAGGAAACATCTGCACGCGTGGTCGTGGCGAGGTACATCAGGGAGCCAATGACTCAGAGATAATCGGTCACGTCCACTGCCTCCCCTAGCTTGGTGAGATCAAGTGACTTGAGGAGGGACTACCCGGCAAGCGTCATGGGAGTCAACGCTATGGGAATGGAGGTAAGGAGTGGTGCGAAGCGCTCCCCAAGCTACGTACATACGCAGCCTGATGTACGTGCAAGGTTCTATGCACGCGATCACGCTCCAACTCCATCCCTAGAAAGACACGGGCTGGACCAAGGTCTTTCATCTTGTATGCCGCATGTAGCAGAGACTTGGCGGCTTTCACAGACGCAGCATCGAGAGATGCAATAAGAAGGTCATCCACGTACACAAGAATGGCAACAAGCGGTTTGGTGGGGGACCCGAGAAAGAGGGCTGGATCCACTACACTCTGCTTGTACCCTCCCTTTTCAAGGGTGGCTGTGATTTCTTGGTTCCAACACCGTGGAGACTATTTGTGGCCATAGAGGGCCTTGTGTAGACGCCAAACCCGGTTTGTGCCATCAGAGAAGCCTGGTGGTTGGACCATGTAGATCTCTTCATCCAATTTGCCATGAAGAAAGGCGTTGTTGACATCCATCTGCTCAAGTTCCCGGTCATGCTGAGCGACTAGGCTGAGTAGAGCTCTGGCTGTGGTGTAGCGGCCGACTGGGGCAAAGGTTTCATCAAAGTCAACCCCAGGGATTTGAGAGAATTCCTTGGCCGTGAGGCAAGCCTTGTATCGTTCAACTGTGTTGTCTGGGTTTAGCTTGCGACGGTACACCCATTTGGCAGCAACTGCCTTGTGACCGGGTGGGAGATCAACAAGCTCATACACACCATGATCAGACAGTGCATCAAGCTCGGCCTTCATGGCCTGCTCCCATAGCAGGGAGTCAGAGGCGGTACGGGCAGCCTGAACAGTCTGTGGTTTGGGGGAGACGGATGAGAGGCCGGCGGCCACAAATCATGAGGCAACGTACCCAGCTACAGAAGAGGTCACCGCGGAGTGGAACTCTTGTTCGACAAGAGAGTAACCAAGTGCGGTGCTGAGATGGACAACAAAGGTGGCTGCAGCCAAGCCAGAGGCAGTGAGACCAAGGGCACGTAGGCCAGGGTCACCAGAGACGACCGGGTGAGACTGAGATGGGAGAGCCCGGAGGCGGCCACCGCGTGTATAGGGTGAGACTGGGGGAATGGGCGGAGTGCGCGCAAGAGAAGAGGGCGCAACGGAACAAGGCAAACCAGATGGAGAGGACGAGGCAAGAGGGGGCACCGAGGCGACAGGGGGCTCCGAGGCGGCGCCAACAGTGGGAGAGGAGGATGCGACTGCAAGGGAGCCGATAGGGGAGCTGGAGGGAATGGGCGAGGCCAAGGGAACCGTGGAGGGTGAGGCCGGTGAGGGGGACGCGGATAATGGAGGACCCTGGTCAGTAGGCGAGGAGACGGGGGAAGCCGAGGGGCATACCGAGGGAGGGAGAGTAGACCCAGAGGGTACAGAACCACCACCCCCACCCCGAAGAGACGGAGCGAGGGACCCACCGAAGCAGGGAGCGTCACGCTCAAACAGATGTTCAAAAAACAGAGCGTCACGAGACTCAAGGACACGGCAGCGGGAAGGATCATAGAAGCACCACGCTTTTGAAAAAGGGGAGACACCAAGAAAGATGCAACGGTGACCACAGGGAGACAGCTTACCATCACATTGGTCAGATGGCACCCAGACGGAGGCAATACAGCCCCAAACTCGGGCAAGGCAAAGGTCAGCACGTCCGCCAGTCCACCGTTCAAAGGGGGTAACAGTGTGGGGAAGGGGCCCATGTGGGATACGGTTCCAGACCAACGTCTTGTAAGACATAACTTCAAAGGCGAAGAGGGGAGACTGACTAGAGGCGGAGAGCAGGGAACGAACACCGTTGGCGAGAGTGAAGTTCCAGCGCTCAGACACTCCATTCTGTTGGGGTGTGTATGGAGCGGTGGATTCAAGCCGGACACCGCGACACTCAAGAAAACGAGACGTAGGACCATAGAACTCACTGCCACGATCACTGCGAGACACGCGCAGGGAGCACTGACATGTACGTTCGGCCTAAGGGAGCGAGGACTCGATGACGTTGGTAACATCACTTTTGTTCCGCAGAGCAAAGACCCAGCGGTAACGGGATAAGTCGTCAGTGAGACACAACACGTACCGACCAACGCCGCCCAGGAAATCCTCGGGTAGGGGGCCCATGACGTCGGCATGCACTAGATCAAGTGGATGCGAGGTGGTGGACTCAGAGGTGGAGAAGGGAGAGCAGTGCACTTTGCCAGTAGCGCAATCAAGACAAGTTGACGTGCAAGGAAGGGAAAATGTGGCGGGGTCAAGGTCATGTGTAGGCTGGAGGCGAAGGAGACGCTGGATCATAGCAATGTGAATGTGACTGAGGCGACGATGCAGTAGATCAGCATGGTCAGGAGACAGAGAGGGAGCGACGTGCACAAAGGCAGAGGCAGCGGAAGGTGATGGCAGCGTGAGAGGGACGCGGAACGGGCGATCGCAGCGAATACCACGAAGGATAACACGACCAGAGGAACGAAGAGAGATGGAGGCAAGACTGCGGCTAGACGAGAAATCCATGCCCTGATTGTCAAGGGTGGTCACAGAGAGAAGGCTGACCTCAAGGGCAGGAACGTACAAGACGTCAGGGAGGTACACAGTGCCCCCGAGGCCAACGAAACAGACAACACCAACACCTTGAACAGGTAGAAGCTGGCCGGAGCCAGTTCGGACAGAGCGTACAGACTGGACGGGCCCGAGGGATACGAAGGAGGAGCGACAGGATATTATGTGATGGGTGGCCCCAGAATCAATGATCCAGAGGCCGGGTGAGGCACGAGTAGAGGGCAGAATTAGACAGACAGCAACAGTGCCACAGAGAGAGGAAGAAGATGGATGACCAAGGCGCGAGGGGTATGTGTGAGACTGCCATTCCTCAATCCAAGCACGATCATCTTGCACATTACCAGAGGCAGGGCCATGAAGCGTAACGTCAGAGTCACAAGACAACACAAGGGGTTGGCCACTCACACTCTCACCTCCCTGAGTGCGAAGGTGAAGGAGCTCGGCCAGACGACGCTCAAGGGTGCGCTCCTCGTCCCGGCGATCAGAGGAAGGCTCAGAGGAGCGATCAGAGGAGCGATCAGAGTAGTGGCCGTCATCATGAGCCCAATGAGGGACAGGGTAGTGAGAAGATGGAGGCCCGTAGTAGGGCCCAGACGGTGGTGGCACCCAGCCCCAAGGGCTTGAAGCAGCTGGTGTCCGTTGAAGAGGGGCGAGTGCAGTAGTAAGGGCCGAGGCAGATGAGGATGATGAGGATGATGAGGCTGATGAGACCGTCACTGCGGCAGCAGCGAAGGAGGCTATAACACCGGAGCGCGCCCAATGAGCACGCATGGAGGAGGCAAGGCGTACATCGTCACGGGGTGCGGGACATTTGGGCGCTGAGTGCCCAGTAGCACCACAGTTCCAGCAAGTCACATCCGCAGCGGATGACCCAGAGTTCTTGCAACCACGTCCACCCCCACACCCTCTGCCCCCACGACCGCGGCCATGGCTGGAGCTAGAGCCACTGCTCCCATTACGAGAGGGACCCTGGGTGGAGTGCACAGAAGCTTGAGAGGAGGGAGTAGTAGAAGAGGCTGCAACAGTGGAAGGAGATGAGGATGTAGTGACTACTAGGATAGCGGCACGATGCATGTGTTTGTTCTGGAGGGAGTTCCACCAGTCAGTGAGATGTGTAGCAGTGAAGTCAAACAAAGGGCCAATGCCTCGTGGGGCATCGGAAGGGACAGGTGCAGAGGCAAGACGCTTGAGTTATGCCTGGGAGACATGAAGATAGAGATCAGACAGCTCAGGGATGAGGCCAGCGACAATAGAGAGACGGGCAGAGAGAGGCCCTGGGGCAGTTTTGCCAAGGTCCCTCAGCAGACGCAAACTGCGCGTCCAATGCTCGTCTGTAGTCTCGTCCGCCCGCATCTGCAAGGTGCTCAACTGTACGGTGAGAGCACTCTGAGCAACATGTCCAATGAGAGTCTTCCTACGGCGAATGAGTGCATAAGCACCCACAGGGTCTGCAGTGGCACCGTGGATGGGGTTGGCTTTGTATGTACCGATGTCATCCAGGAGGTTCTCGGGACCGGCATTGATGAGTGCCCGTACAGCACGGGCAACTTCCCCTGGCTGGGGCACAAATGGCGGCTTAGCGAGGGAGTAGTACTCCCACAGCAATTCACCTTTAGCCCACACACTGAAGCGTGTCTCCCAGGAGGTGAAGGTGAGCTTTGAGGTGAAGTGAGGTGGAGATGTCTCAAAGTCCTTTTGACGCGCTGGTGGGAGAGCACCAGCAGAGGCTGTCCTAGTGGAAGGAGAGGAAGAGGAGGCATTGGTTGCACCACCACTCGGCGGTGCTGATGAGCTCATAGACACTGACTTGTCGGAAGGAAGGGCTGTAGCAAAGGCTGGGATAGAGCGGAGACGCTCGAACACTAATGCAGCTACTGAGGCGGCTAGCTCCTGTTGTGCATCACGTTCACGCTCAAGTTCATCTTGCGCCTTTCGGCGCTCAGCATGAGCCTCACTAAGGGCGGCCTGAAGGGCCTCTAGCTTATCTTCTGGTCCAGGCATGATGAGAGAATTAGAGCATAAGGGGGAAGATAAGACTTAGATGAGGAAGGAGAGAAAATGAGAAGAGGAAGAAGTCAGGGTGAGGGATGGTCTCACCGATCTAGTGACGTGGCAGAAGGGTGAAGAGAGGAGCCATCACAGCTGCTGCTGAGGAGAAGAGCACTGCCACCCACCCTGCAACCGCCACAGTCAGGCACAGAAGGCCGGTGACCGTGGCTCCGGCCACTACTGCAGATGCAGATGCCACAAGGACCCCTGTGGTGATGTGTTGTGTCAGCTCCAGTGGAGCACCTATGGGAGTCAGAACAGTTGATACAGTGGAGGCGCTGATGGAACCAATGGCAGCTGCAGTAGCGTCAGTTGCGGATGAGGCTACGGTTGCTACAGAGGCTGCTGTTGCCGTGATCTGGGTGGCGATGTTTACTGCAACTGCTGCCAGCAGCGTGAGTGAGGCTGCTGCATGGGAGTATGCATCTGCTGCCCGCCCCACGGCAGTCTGAGTGGACGCCCTGCAAGCACGGGCAGTTGCAGCAAAGGTTGCTGCCGCCCCTGCTGCTGCGTCAAGCACAGCCCCTGCAAGGCCGATGGAGTCCGTGTGCACAGGAAGCACAGAGACGACTCCTGGCACCTCTGGGGTTGGAGTCGGTTCAGCAGATGTAGCGGCAGCGGGAGACGGGCCGGCAGTGGTGTTAGAAGTGGATGAGGATGTGGATGGCAGAGTGCCGGCTGCGGGTTGCATGGTTGTAGGGCGAGGAGGAGACGGCGGTAGATCATCCGCTGTATACACTTGATGGTTGATGTCTTCCTCGCGCGCAACTACTTCCCTCAGTAGATCTCCTTGCCAGTAGTCGGAGTCGAGCATGCAAAACCAGAGGGGTGTATCATAGTCTGGGGGTGTAGGAGGGTTGTAGTATGTTGGAGCCTCCCACCCATAGTTAGCGTGACGTGCGGCAGCCCGAGGAGAGTCGAGCTCCTCGTCAGGGGTCCGTCGAGTGGTGGAGAATCCAGGGTGACTGCTGCAGTTGTAGATGCAGCTGAACTGCAGGGGGGGATATGAGCGTTGCCAGAAGGAACACGTCTCAATCAGAGGACAGGAAAGGGAGCCACACGCAATGAGTGGCCCAAGAGTGCACTACAGGGAGATGTTGGCGGATTGTCGGCAGAGAGTGATATCCACACCTCACGAGCACCTGAGGTAGCAGTGGGCTGCGGCGGGCAACAGTGGATAAGAACAGGTGCGTGAGAGACAAGCAGGGCGTAGTAAGAGAGTGCTGTGTAGGAGGAGAGGATGAATGATGCACACAAGCACCACGGGTAATCTCGACGGCAGCCAAGAGAGGTTGTGAAGACATGTGAGGCAGTCGGGTGGGGTGCGGGTGCCAGGAGAGATGGCAGTTCACAGCAAAGCGAGAAATGCGGTAGACGCGCTCAAGACCACAGAAGACCGTGAGTGGCAGCCAATAGCAGCTGTGAGGAGAACACGGCAGCCGGGTGACAACTCACTGAGCTTAGAGAGTGACGGCAGATCCGCCCAGGCAGCGCGGACGACCGAAGGGTCAGCCAAGAGTCGCTGAGCAGGGTGGTGTGGGGGGGCCCGGGCCAAGTGTGAGGACTGGGGAGAAGAACCGATAGCTCACGGCAGTGAGAGACCACCAGAGTGTGCGAGTGGGCGAGAGGGCACTCGTAAGGCCCCGAGAGACGAGACCGAGGGGGCAGCTGAGACTGCTGCTGCGGGTGGGTAGGAGATGACGACCGTGAGCAGCTGCGAGAGTAGCAGCGGTGATGCGTGGACCACGGAAGACGTGGACGGCGGAAACTCCACGACCCAGGACCGCTGAGCAGTGAGAAACACGTCTCACAGCTCTGATACCAGTAGTTGCTGGGAAGTGACATTGCTAGCCCGTGTGTATTGCGGTGGGTGATGCCCCCAGGCACATGGAACAAGAGACGCCATGGATGCGGTAGCTTACTTGCAAAGACTTGCACTTGAACCAAGACAAGAGGTGAGAGGGGAGCGAGGGAGAGATGTACCGGTGAGCACTCACTCACCACGAGCATTGAGCTCGGGTGAGTGGGTGCCGCCACCCGGGGGTCGAGCCCGAGCTCTCGGAATAACCGAGCGCGGCTACTCACCA